>MIQA02017767.1:0-11622 GCA_001887855.2 Sclerospora graminicola | reverse complement strand
ATACAACTCCACACTCTTCCACAGAAGGCCAAAATGTCACCACTTCCCAATACTTAATACCGTGTTTAAAACACGGGCGACTTGAGGTGAGTATACGAAGACGCCGCGACTCCCGGTCAGGGGACTTCCGGTGGGTTAACTTAACCTTCCCCGGGCAAACCAATAACAGCAAGAGGGGGCCTTGTTAGCCCTCTGCCGTGAACCAATAAAAGCGACTTGTGTCTAAGAAAGCGAAACGTATACTGATTTATCCTATATCCAATACTCCCTTTGTGTAACCTACCTCAAATAAC
The DNA here is from genome assembly GCA_001887855.2 of Sclerospora graminicola. Taxonomy (NCBI): domain Eukaryota; phylum Oomycota; class Peronosporomycetes; order Peronosporales; family Peronosporaceae; genus Sclerospora; species Sclerospora graminicola. Next base: position 11,329 of record MIQA02017767.1, on the reverse strand, counting down.
ACGGCTGACCAGTCATGTACCTTACCCAACGTAACCCGGCTAACTCCGACTTTGTATACCCGCCTGGCCGGTACAGCAACCCCAGATGGTACCACCCGGCCGGTACACCGAACCCATCTGGTACCAGTCCGAATGGTACATTGTACCCGGCCGGCTCGGCCGGATAGCCACCCATCCGCGCTCCTCGGCCGCTGGCGCTTAGCAATTCCTTGGCGGCTTCTCATCCGATCCGGGTGCCTCCTTCATCCACTAGAACAATCATCTTCCTTCGGGCCCCCTTCACTCAATCCTTACAAACAATCCGCCGCCTCGGCCGTCCGCCATCCGCGCCTCGACCGTCCGCCATCCGTGGTCCTTCCGTCTGCTCAGCCCGCCTGTTCGACTATCCACGCCCCTTGTCATGTCCGCCGGCTTGATTTCCAGCCGGGCGCCGCCCGGCCGCTTGCAGGTGCGCCTGGCAGCTCCCAGATTGCATCTTATACTGACCGGTCTGGGCATCCGGCTAAGGGTGACATTTCAGCCAATCCGGTGCGGGCATCCATCATCATTAGTCCGTTAACTTCTGGAGCACTTCGCCACAGCCGCCCCTGAGCCTTGTCGCAGCCGCACAACGGTTGAGGCACGCGCTCATCACATCTCCCACACTTCGACTTTCACCACCCCTATGTCTGAACGTGACAACGCCTCCATTGTTCCTATGCCGGGCCACTCCCCGGCCAATACTCAGCCATCGGCCGTAGGCCCGGATGCCCATCAGACCGGCCCAGAGCATCGCCCAGGGCAACCCGACATGGCTGCTCTGCAAGATCAAGTCGCTGCGCTGACCACTCACGTAGCCAGCCTAGAGCAAGCCAACACCGAGTTGGCTGCGACCGCCCGGCTAGCCAGCAAGCGGATGAATCCCGGGTCCGGGAGGTTCTGGCTACTTTTCAATCTCGCGACCGAATTGGCCGACTGGAAAGTGAGAACGCCGACCTTCTCCAAGCGAGAGATCGCCTCCAAAAACAATCGGACTCACAGCGTGTCCTAAACCAGAAAGCCGTAGCTGCCTTGAAGATCCAGAGTAAGTACCTTCCGCCTATTCCGGTTCGCCTCCCCACTCACTCACTCCGTGTATGCTCTTAGACCAAAACGTCATGAACCTCCGCGTCTTGATGATCGAGTCTTTTCAGACCGCGCGTGAGTTGACGGCGCGCTACGACAGCTATATTAAACTCTCCAAACGATTGGAGAGTTCGCAGTTGAAACTGGGCAATTTGGAGTTTCGCCGGATCCGGCTTGCCAAAAAGCTGACAAAGTACCAGAAGGCGCTATATCAGTCGGCCGATGCATCACCCGACCTTCAACGCCGAATCCGGGAGCTTGAGGCCGCAGACGCTGAAACCCAATCGGGTGTGAGTGAAGCCCGGGAGGCGTTTACCCAGCTTGCGGAGGAGCGTGCGAACTGCCTGTCCTCTCTCAAGGAAGATCGGGCTCGTCTAGCCGCTTCGGCGTCCCGGGTGAGAAGTCTAATGAAGGGTCCTGCCCCCATCCGGGAGGCTATCAGGCATCTCATTGACTTAGCTTGTCCGCGAGACCTTGGTCAAGCCGCTTCCGCCACGCCCCTTCTCCCGTCAGGCACCATACTGATTCGAAGACCACTCCGGAAAACCAATCCATCCGGCACCATACTGATTCGAAGATAACTCCGGAAAACCAATCCATCCGACACCATACTGATTCGAAGATAACTTCGAAAAAAGCCGGTCGGACCCGACTAGCTCCCATTCACCGATTGCTCGGCTGAATGGTGTCAGCTGGTCCGGCCGTGCCTGTTGCCTTGGAGCCGGGCGGACTAATTCTCTGTCCCACCTTCTTCGTGGGTTTGCATGACCCCGAAGCGGTTCCGACTCGCCCGCCGGCGATCGAACTCTCTCATTAAAGCTCCACAATTTAAATCCAGTTCGTCCACCCACGACCGCTCCTCGCAATTTTTCCACTGCACGAGAAACTCTCTGTGGATCCGCCCAAACCGTGTTTTCCGTCCGTTCCGAACGTCCAAAATTCCTTCTACCTCGTACTCATCCGGGTCTAACGGCTTGTCCCAACTGTCCTCCGGCAGCAAAGCTTCATCGAAATCCAGCCGGTCGCTTTCCCCCGTAAGGCGTGTATTCGGGCGGTCCGGGAAATGCTTAACCAACTTCAACTTGGAAACATGTACTATTGGGAAAACGCTGTATTCCGTGCCGGCCGTGACCAGCTTAACTGCATGATCCCCGACCAGTTCTGCCACTCGGAAGGGGCCATGCCACATATGCGCCAACTTCCGTGCATAGCCCTCCTTGACCCGATCGAGATACAGCCACACCCGGGAGCCGGGCTCGATGCCGTGTTCCCTGGCGCGGTCGTTGTTTTGATCGGCGCGGTCCTTGATTGCTTGTCGGAGGCGTTCGTTTACCTGTTCCCTCGCCAGTGAGTAGTGGCGTTGCACTCCCATCCTCCAGCGGCGGGCGTCTCTGTCCCGGCTTCTGGTGCACCCTATTGGTATGGCGGCTTCCAAAGTGGATCGGGGATCCCATCCGTAAGCCAAATAAAAAGGGGTGTCACCCCTTACCCGATCGTACGACGAATTGAGAGCGAAAACCAGTCTCTCGGCATATTCATCCCAGTCGCATTGATCCGCCTCCACCACATACATCTTGAGGGCTCTGGTTAGAATCTGAACCATCCTTTCGGCCTTTCCATTCGCCTGCGGGCGGTAAGCCATAGTGGCGCTCTGTTTCTGTCCTAAGATCTTGTTGAAAGCTCGGAATACGTCTGCCATAAATCCGGGCTCCCTATCGTGCCGGATGACCTCGCTCGCCCCGAAACGCCTGAACACACATTCCTCGTAGCTTTGCGCAACCTGTTGGGCGGTACGGGTGGAGCTGGCCTTTGCTATAACCAGCCCGGTAAACAAATCCGTCCAGATCAGCAGCTCTGTATACCCATTTCGAGATTTGGGTAAGGACGGGATGAGGTTCATCGCAATGACTTGAAAAGGATAGGTGGCCTGTATATTCCCAGGCGACCGCCCTCTAATGGTCGGCCGGCCTTTCCCGGTTTCGCAATCCGGACAGCTCCCCACGTAGGCCTGAACGCTACGGTAAAGCCCTCGCCAGTGGAAATGTGTCTTAATCTTGTGATATGTCCGGCCGATGCCCTGATGTCCCCCCTCCAAGCTCACATGGTAGTGATGGAGGATATCCGGCTGCAGAGTAGTGGGTACGACTAGCCGAGCAGATCTATCTCTCTCGATCTCCGGCTGGTCTGCGTCTCGGTAGAAGAACAGTAGCCCGTTTTCGTCCACTTCATAATCCGGGGCCAACTTGAAGCATTCTTTAGCTTGTTCGGCTGTCAGTTTATTTACGTCTCCGTTAAGGTATGACTTGAGATCCACTATCCACTCTTCCTCGTTCTGCGCTTGGAGAATCCGCTCTGCTCGCAACTGTTGAACTATCCCCTCGGTCATTGTTTCTGGGGATAGTGAGCCATCGGCTGAAGAACGACGCTTCTGCGATCGGGTGACAGCGTTCACCCGGATTATCTCCTCCGTGTTGGCCGGATGGATAATCTCGGGCAGCCGGTTGATCTCCGTCAGATCTGATAACAGAGCCGGATCGGAAACCGTTACCCCTACGTTGTCGCACATGGCCAGCGTAGCCAAGTGATCTGCGCTCTTATTCCAGTCTCGTTTGACGTGCAGCAATTCGTGCTCCGGCCATCTCCGCAAGGCGGACATAACCCGATCATTTAACAGTCTCAGCCGGGGCGCCTTGCAATCTATCTCTCCTGTGATTTGCCGGATCACTAGGTTGGAATCACCGCATATGATGATCCGCCCCTGTGTCTGGCCAGCCAACAGATCTAGGCAAAGCAACAGTCCTCTATACTCCGCTTCGTTCACCGTGATGCCAGGCGTGAAATCCGAGGCGGCCGCGATCACTTTCCATTCGGGCAGCTTCCACACAATGGCACTATAGGCCCCGACCCCTTTCTTTACACTCGCCGACCCATCGAAACTCAGAACCATTAGTTCCTCCGTGGGTCCCACTGTTGGCGGCGGTAATACGATAGTTTGTCGCGGCTGCTTCCGAGGTGCGATCGCTATCAGTGCTTCCTCCACTTCTGCCCTTGGGGTAATGCTGGCAGCCAGTGTGCCCAATATTTCCTCTTCCCCTTTGGTACACTTAATCACTTCGAGGGACCACTGAGACAGCAGAGCCGCCCATCTCCCCAGCCGGCCATCAATTCCGTTCCCCGTCAGGAGCCATGAAAGGGTCGACCGCCTGGATAGTACTTTGATAGACCGAGACACCAGCATAGTATAACACACATCCAGGATCCGCAATAGAGCCAAAACTTCTTTATAATCCGTAATTGACTTCATTAACTTTCAGGGTCCGGCTGGTGAAGGTCACGGGACAGTACACTCCGTCATGATCTTGCACGAGAGCGGCCGAGATGGCCCACTTGTTAGCGTAGATGATGGCCACCGGAGTCTTATTAACATCGAAATGTTTCAGGACCGGTGTGGTCGCCATCTTCGCTTTTAACATACCAAAGGCCACCATCGCTCGGGTCATGTGGTCGTCCGGGCCGGCCGCGCCGGGGTCCGGCGGCCGGCCGCTTGTCTGGGCGGGAAAGGGCGCTTTCTCATTGGCTGAAATAACCGAAAAGGGCGCCTTCTCATTGGTTGATATTGCCGGCCCGGCTTGCGTCTCCGCTTGCCTATCCTGCTCTCTCAGCTTATGGTAATCCACCTCCCGCAACTCATACAAGACCGCCGCATAGACTGCAAAATCCTTGATGAACCGACTGTAATAATTCAGGCTGCCCAAAAAGGATTGCATAGCCTTTAGGGATCGCGGGAAAGGCAGATTACTCAAGGACTCCAAATCCTTCGGATTAGCCTCCAATCCGGCAATCGACACTTGATGACCCAGGTAGGTCACCTTAGTCTTTCTCCAGAAACTCTTAACCACACTAATCGAAAGATTCCACTTTTCACACGTAATCATCAACTTCTCCACTTTGTCACACAGTAAATCCCAGGTAGTGGCCGTAACGAGAATGTCATCAATGTAAGACCGCCGCCCCAAAACTGAAGGTTTTGGGTCGGGGTCCGGGTCACCTTCGGCGAACACATCCCCGACTAGAGCCGGATCTTGATCCGCCTTGATCTTGAAGTGTCCGTACAGCGCGTTATCTATCAGCCGTTGGTAAATCTGCGGGGCATTCTTCAGACCGAACGGCATCCGGTTCCACTCGAACAACCCGAAGGGCGTCACGAACGCAGAGATCTCCCGTGCACGATCGGTCATAGAGACCGCCCAGAATCCACTGGCCATGTCCAATGAGCAATACCACAAAACTTTATCCAAGTCCTCCAGCAGGTCGTTTATCAGCGGCATCGGATAAATCATCAGCTTGGTCAGCCGGTTCACCAGCCGGTAATCGATGCACAACCTTATATCCACCCCATTCTTCTTAATAATAATTACAATGGGCGAAGCCCACGGCGAGGTGGACGGCTGAATTATCTTGGTGGCCAGCAAACCCTTGATAAGCTCTGACAGCTTTTCCCGATACTGGGGGGCGAATCCTCGGCATCTCTGTGCGACCGGCTTGGCGCCTCCCACATCAATATCACATACCGCCCCATGGGCGGCCGGAGGAAGTGCGTTCCCTGGTCCGATCAACAGATGTCGTCTTTTCCATATAATATCCTTCAATCTGCCGATCTCTTCCGGGGTGTTCACATCCGGGTCTCCCACTTGTAGATCGTCGATAGTGACCGCTGGGGGGCAGGGGGTCACCTCAGGTAGCACCGCCATCTGATCTTCCATGCCTTTAACATATAGCTCGCCCCCTTCATGAATGCAGACTTGGTCGGCTTCGGCTGCTTCGGGATCTTGATCGGCCGGCTGGGCCGATCCGCCTTCGGCTAATTCCGAATTCTGCTCGGCCGGCTGGCCGATCCGCCTTCACTTCGGTCGTCAGACCAACTGCCATCGGGGTTCACCACATATGCAACTCTGCTTGGCCCTTTCTCCCGACCCTGTCGTTCATCCGTCTTCCTCTGAGTGGGCAAAACCAGTTCTGCGATCGGGGCGTAGCTTCGGCCAATACATTCAGCCGGATCCGGCGACGGCCGGCTCCGCGTCAATATTTTAGAAGGGGTTCGGTACTCGGGTTTATCCACCATCGGAGTCTGGTCCTCTTCTATTTCTTCCTCTTCGCTGACCAGATCGGTGGTTGCCTGAAAAGCCAGGTTTTGCCACTCGATATAGCGTCTTGATCCAATAGTGACATAGCCCGGCCGGCGGGGCACTTTATCCTCGGCCAGCCACATTCCAATAATCACATCTTCATGCAAGGTGAGGGGCTTTTCAGAGATGTTGGTCACGCTTATAGAGTTGAGATGACCACCTCCTTTAACAAACGAGGGTACCCAGCACTCGCCCCTTGTCAGCCATAACTTACTCCGCCTGTCGTGTGGTCGTAACATTACTTCCACCGCTTTTCCCACTGGCACCGTTACAAACTGACCTAGCTTGAGGAACTGGACGTGGGCGCCATATAAGGGCCGCCGGCCGGCCAGCTGGATCTGTACCTCGTCCGGCAACGTCAATGTTCCATGCGATAAGTCCAGCCGTATGCCGGCCGGGACCATAAAGTCCATCCCTAAAATTGCATCCTGCCTGGCCAGCTTGCCTACCCAGGCGGTAAAGTAATATACCAAAGACCCAGCTAACGTAATCTTGACTCTTGTCCTTTCTTGGGTCATGTATGAGCTTTCTCCAATGCCGATACATTCCTGCCGCTTCGTCTCGTCTATCTCACACCCCACCTTACGAGCAAAGGTGGTGTCTACGATAGACACTTCTGCGCCAGAGTCGAACAGCATGGTAGCTTTCTGGTTATTGATTTTTTCATCCGCCTTGGCCTGCTTGAACCATTTATCCGGCGAGTGATACTTCCAATAACCTCGCGACTCGCCAGGTAACAGGTTTAATTCCATTCGCACTTCAGACCGGGAATACTTATCCGTCCGTATACTGCTCACCAGGAAGGGGTCAGCCGTACCGGCCGGGGACCGGGTGACGTAATCGTCAAACTTACATGTATTGTCGGTTATCCTTTGCTTTGCTTCTTGATTATCCTCTTTACCGACATATGCATAGATACTAACACTAGACCGCTCGGCTCGAACCAGATTCCAACCTGGCGAGCGATCTAGTTTAACATCTTTTTCACTCCGGGCGGCAGCATTCCAGCATGCTTGGTCGGGACGTACCACTTCTTCATCTGGTTGTAGAATTCTTCGATTGGGCATAGTCCCGCCTCATGCACCTCCCCGCAAGTCTTACACGTGAACAGGCAGTGTTCCGCCGGGTGTCCCTTCCTCTCGCACTTCTTGCACGTCAGCCGCTTCCAACAGCTCCGGTCGTCGTGCTTGATGGACCCACAGTGGGTGCACTTGCGCCTGGGGTAATCCTGGTCAGTTCGAGCCGGAAAACTCTTCGACTGACCGGACCCGGCTGGTAGCCTGGACGGCTGACTGGCTTCTGCCGAGAAAAGGTACCGATACTGTTCCTCCTCAGACTCTCCCCCGGATCGCTGATACTCCTCTTCCGAGCTGGTCGCGTCTGACTCTCGGGCGACCATGCGGGCGGGTCGGGCCGTCCTGGTAGATGGCGGGCGGCTCCTTGATCCGCGTTAAATCGGGACTTGAAACGGCCGGTTCCAACTGCCGCCTTGGGGCCTCGCTTCTTCGCTCTTAGGTAGGTGCGCAGCGTCAATTCCAGCTCCGTGGTATTCTTCAACCGCAGTAACGCCAGCTGGTCTGCCAGCTCCCGATCGTCCAACGTGCTGATGAAATGTTCCACGTGTTCGCGGGCGGCTTCCGACCGGCTGGCATCTTCTTTAACGGGGATATCCGCTCTCATGCCAGCGACATTTAAACGATGGAGATACTCCAGGGGGTCTCATCCGCTCGCTTCTTGGTGTGGAAGTATTGTCGCGCCGCTGATGTTCCAGATCCGCAGTATTGTTCCTCGAACGCACCGGCCAATCCCCTCCAGTTTCCTCGGGTTTCCCGGCTGAGCTGTTGGATCCAGTTTTTTGCTGGACCTTTCATCAAATCCCCGAAGATCAGGCATTTCTCATAGTCCGACGTCCGGTCTCTGAGAAATGCCGACTTCGTCTTGCTCAGCCATCCTCGGGCTTGGTCCTCGTCCGTGTCGCGTCCGGTGAAGTCTTTCAGCTCGGACGTGGCCGACATTCGCACCCTCGTGATCGCTCCTGAATCTGCGTCGAACGCTTGGGCCGAGGCCATATGGGCTCGGCGGGCCATCCCCAGATCCAGGTCGTCGGGATCGTAATGGTACTTGGCCGACTTGACGGATTTCATATCCACGTCGCTGAGAGACAGCTTCCTGTTCGTTGGCCGACGTCCGGTCCGGCGACCTGTCTGGCGGCTCGGCGGGGCGGCATGGGGTTCACTTTGCTTGGACTGCACCGACTCCATGTCTTCGTCACTCGGCTCCCTCGCATAGTACTGGACTGGTTCGGGGGGCTGTGTTGTACGACGAGCTGGCTGGTCCGGTGACTTCGGACTGCCGCGGCTGGCGCTCAGCCGACGTTGCTCTTCCAAGTATCGCTCCATCATCGCCGAGAACATGTTTTGCAGGTGATCCGGCACCTGAGGGGTGACTTGGGGGGCGACTTGAGGGGCGGCTTGAGGGGCGGCCGGGCTGCCAGATTGACATTCCTTCTTGATCTGCCTATCCGCGTCTTCGTCTTCCTTCTTCGGTTCTGGATCCGCCGTCGCCGTCCGCCAGGCCTGTACGCTGTACTGGCCGGCGTTCTTCCGCTCGGGCGTACCCGGATCCTCACGTGCTCCAAGCCTCATGGCCGTTGCCACACGCGCTGCTCCCCTTGGGCCAAGCGTCATGCGGTGATACCCACCGATGAATCAGATGAGTCCGCTTCCGAAGGGGCAGACTCGTACTGCGAAGATCCTGAGTGTATCCCGGCCGGTTTGCTTGTTGCCGGCGGCGTGGACGGCGCCACTCCAGTCGTAGCTGTCATCTTCTTCGACGGCGGCGAGCAACCCACTAGCGGTACCAAGTGGTCGTGCAGGGCGCTGGACGCCTCCTTCAACTTGTCCATCTTCAGATCAAACAACTCGTTCGGATCAAACACGCCGGTGTTGATGCCGGCTTGTTTTAGTTGGTCGAATAGTCCTCTAATGAGGGACACGTGGCCGTCTGAGAGAGTTTGGGGAGAGACGGGACCTTTCAATCCGCCTATGATCTTCGGCCGTGTTATTTTCAGCATCTTATCCGTCCGCAAGAATTGCCCCAACTCGTGAAGATGGAAAGCACGCTCCAAGTCTATATCCGTTGATAGGCCGTCCTGCTTCTCTTCTTCCTCTTCGAAACGCGGTTTATCTTTGTGGGTCGGATAATCCAATTCCTGCCAATCCGGTTTCTTTAGGGGTAGGGGGCCAGATCGCGACTTGGTCCCGATCCGGCCGGCTTCCCACTCCGGTCGTATCCGACTTCCGCTTTTTCTTCCTTGATTTTTTCTTTTATATCCATAATATGCATTTGTTCGTTAGGATCATGGTCGGAACCATGATCCTTCCTCGGACTATGGCGACTTGCACCATAGTCCGATCCGGCTCCGTCCGTGTAGCGGCCGGCACTACCGTAAGTAGTACCGTAATCCGCCCCCGGCGGAGCCTCTAGGGGAGTAACTTCTTCTTTAATGTCAACTTCGAACTCCCCCAATCCGAGGCGACCATCGCATCCTTCCATCTTCAGCAGCATTGGGGGCGATATGCCTTCCCCCAATGCACCCGACACAACATCGTCAACAAATTTGACAGGTTTAGGTCTTTCGCCCGCTAGGGATTCGCGGTGATATCCAGGGTCACCAAGAGATCCGGGCACGCGCACCATTGTGGTGTAGTCGCTCTCAGAAAATCTTCCTGGGACGCGAACACCCACGGGGGTCCCAGACGACTGACTATCGGAGGGGGTACTTCGTCCATCCGAGTCATGATCCGATCCGGCATCCGGCCGGCTAGATCGGTCACTTCCATCCGCTTGATCGTGACTGCTCGGATGTTGCATGTTGAAAGCTCACCTTGTGTACCCGTCAGTACTGGGTGGTTAGCTCTCCTGGTGGACCCTAGGGCGAAAAGTGTAAATCCGTCCAATAGGGAGATGAGGGTTAGGACTAGGGGTAGCTCCTGGGCGGAAATCGTCACCGGGGAGCTCGTCTGGCAATACACTTGAACTTTGTATAGTGCCGGCTGGGCCGAGAATAGTCGATCGGCCAGCTAAACCAATAAGACACTTGAAGTTTGTATAGTGCCGGCTGGACCGAGAATAATCAATCGGCCAGCTAAACCAATAACAATGAAGGGCGAATCCAAATGTGTATGTGAGGCAGATACAACTCCACACTCTTCCACAGAAGGCCAAAATGTCACCACTTCCCAATACTTAATACCGTGTTCAAAACACGGGCGACTTGAGGTGAGTATACGAAGTCGCCGCGACTCCCGGTCAGGGGACTTCCGGTGGGTTAACTTAACCTTCCCCGGCAAACCAATAACAGCAAGAGGGGACCTTGTTAGCCCTCTGCCGTGAACCAATAAAAGCGACTTGTGTCTAAGAAAGCGAAACGTATACTGATTTATCCTATATCCAATACTCCCTTTTGTGTAACCTACCCCAAATAACACGGCTGTCCAGTCATGTGCCTTACCCAAAGTAGCCCGGCTAACTCCGACTTTGTGTACCCGCCTGGCCGGTACATCCTCCAGATGGTACCAACCCGGCCGGTACACCGAACCCACCTGGTACCAGTCCGAATGGTACATTGTACCCGGCCGGCTCGGCCGGATAGCCACCCATCCGAGCTCCTCGGCCGCTGGCGCTAGCAATTCCTTGGCGGCTTCTCATCCGATCCGGGTGCCTCCTTCATCCACTAGAACAATCATCTTCCATCGGGCCCCTTTCACTCAATCCTTACAAACAATCTGTGCCTCGGCCGTCCGCCATTCGTGGTCCTTCCGTCTGCTCAGCCCGCCTGTTCGACGATCCACGCCCCTTGTCATGTCCGCCGGCTTGATTTCCAGCCGGGCGCCGCCTGGCCGCTTGCAGGTGCGCCTGGCAGCTCCCAGATTGCATCTTATTACTGACCGGTCTGGGCATCCGGCTAAGGGTGACATTTCAGCCAATCCGGTGTGGGCATCCATCATCATTAGTCCGTTAACTTCTGGAGCACTTCA
>MIQA02017766.1:0-11608 GCA_001887855.2 Sclerospora graminicola | reverse complement strand
AGCAACCCAAGATGGTACCACCCAGCAGGTACACCAACCCATCTGGTACCAGTCCGAATGGTACATTGTACCCGGCCGGATCGGCCGGATAGCCACCCATCCGTGCTTCTCGGCCGCTGGCGCCTAGCAATTCCTTGGCGGCCTCTCATCCGATCCGGGTGCCTCCTTCATCCACTAGAACAATCATCTTCCATCGGGCCCCTTTCACTCAATCCTTACAAACAATCTGTGCCTCGGCCGTCCGCCATTCGTGGTCCTTCCGTCTGCTCAGCCCGCCTGTTCGACTATCCACGCCCCTTGTCATGTCCGCCGGCTTGATTTCCAGCCGGGCGCCGCCCGGCCGCTTGCAGGTGCGCCTGGCAGCTCCCAGATTGCATCTTATTACTGACCGGTCTGGGCATCCGGCTAAGGGTGACATTTCAGCCAATCCGGTGCGGGCATCCATCATCATTAGTCCGTTAACTTCTGGAGCACTTCACCACAGCCGCCCCTGAGCCTTGTCGCAGCCGCACAACGGTTGAGGCACGCGCTCATCACATCTCCCACACTTTGATTTTCACCGCCTCTATGTCTGAACGTGACAACGCCTCCATTGTTCCTATGCCGGGCCACTCCCCGGCCAATACTCAGCCATCGGCCGTAGGCCCGGATGCCCATCCGGCCGGCCCAGAGCATCGCCCAGGGCAGCCCGACGTGGCTGCTCTGCAAGCTCAAGTCGCTGCGCTAACCACTCACGTAGCCAGCCTAGAGCAAGCCAACACCGAGTTGGCTGCAACCGCCCGGCTGGCTAGTCAGCAAGCGGATGAATCCCGGGTCCGGGAGGTTCTGGCTACCTTTCAATCTCGCGACCGCATTAGCCGACTGGAAAGTGAGAACGCCGACCTTCTCCAAGCGAGAGATCGCCTCCAAAAACAGTCGGACTCACAGCGTGTCCTGAACCAGAAGGCCTTTGCTGCCTTGAAGATCCAGAGTAAGTACCTCTCGCCTATTCAGGTTTGTCTCTCCGCTCACTCCGTGTATGTTCTCAGACCAAAACGTCATGAACCTCCGCGTCTTGATGATCGAGTCTTTTCAGACCGCGCGCGAGTTGACGGCGCGCTACGATAGCTATATTAAGCTCTCTAAACGATTGGAGGATTCGCAGCTAAAGCTGGGCAATTTGGCGTTTCGCCGGATCCGGCTTGCCAAAAAGTTGACGAAGTATCAGAAGGCGCTATACCAGTCGGCCGATGCATCGCCCGACCTCCAACGCCGAATCCGGGAGCTTGAGGCCGCGTACGCTGAAACCCAATCGGGTGTGAGTGAAGCCCGGGAGGCGTTTACCCAGCTTGCGGAGGAGCGTGCGAACTGCCTGTCCTCTCTCAAGGAAAATCGGGCTCGTCTAGCCGCTTCGGCGTCCCGGGTGAGAAGTCTAATGAAGGGTCCTGCCCCCATCCGGGAGGCTATCAGCCATCTCCTTGACTTAGCTTGTCCGCGAGACCTTGGTCAAGCCGCTTCCGCCACGCCCCTTCTCCCGTCAGCCGCTGATTCCGCCGCGGCCGTCCAGACATCTAGCGCGGGAGCTTCCGCCCCCGGATCAGCGACCGGTGATACGGGAAAAGTTTCTCGCCTACGGATTTGGAATACTTCTCAAGACCCTAACCCGCCGCCAGCGCCAGTCGGCGATCAGGCGGCTTCTCTCTTGTCCACTGAAGATCCGTCTGGGCACAAAGGCAAACGTCGGTCCAGTCGGGTTGCGTCGCTCCACGGCCCCGTGGCAGCCAAACGGCCTAAACGGTCCACCGCGCCGGTGAGCGCGGCCCTAGTTCATGGAGACAGCGGGCCGGGTCCTAGCCCCACTTCGATCTCGGCCCCACCGGCTTCGGGGAAGTCCTCCCGTCGTCCTCGCACTGCCAGATCTTCGTCGAAAGCTCCGACTGCTCCGGCTCTCCTTAGCGTCTCCCCTCATGATCCCCGAGGTCCGTCCACCGCCTCTCCTGATGGAGAAGAAGCGCCTGACCTATCGGAGCTGGACTCTGATGAGGCCACCACTGAGGACCTCGAGGAATTGCCTTCCCCGGACCCCTTCGCCTTCGACGAGAACGAGTCCAAGGAATCCTCAGAGGAGTCCCCTCCGTTGTGGATTCCCCGCCGGAAGGTCATGACGGCCCTCGAACTGGCCGCGGCTGTTCCCTGGTCAAAGGCGCAGTTGGAAGGCCTGCGTATCCAAGACCTCACTGGTGCCCTTGTCACCAAGGCGTTGACTCGCCCGCCGTTGTGGATATTCCCGCCGGCCCTCGCTGTGCCCAAGGCCGAGGACTGGGATGCCAAGCTAGTGGCGATTGAGCCGCTGAACGCAATCTTGTCCCGGAAGCCTTGGGTCATACTGGCGACAAAGATGCCGGACATCGGTCTGCCCCATGTCGGCTGGTTCGCGGATTTTCGGGGAGTCTGCAAGGAGTACCTCTCTCGGCATGGACAATCCATCTGGGAGTCAACCCATCACCTTTCCATTTCCATTGCCGCCGGGCGCGAGTCTCCCGGGCTAGCTAAGTACCGGGCCGACCGCAAGAGCCGTCGAAACCGCGCGACTGAGGGCTGGATTAAGCTCTGCAACTTCGTGGTTGATGGAATCCAGCGCGGTCACTGCGACTTGGATATTTTTCTCCACCCTATCATGCTACATCTGGCCAACCGCCGGGTGGAGAAAAGCGGGAACTCGGCCGAAGGCGGGACTTGGTATCCAGGGTTGGGTCAGTGTCAGGTTACCACCCTCCAAGCTTCGCTCGATGCGCTCGATCAACAAGATCCGTGGTGCAACCAGTTTCGGCAGGACCCCGATCGTCACCCTGGCCTCTGCGTGCCCCGACTCCGGAACAAGTTCTGCTGAGCTTAGCCAGGGGTGACCCACGAGGCTTATCTGGCATACCCTTATCTTCTACCTTCATTACTGGCCATTAACCTCGATAATACAGTTTTTCCATTTTTACGTAAGTAACCACTTGCTCATCTTTCTCGTACGACTTCTTCCATCCGGCACCATACTGATTCGAAGATAACTCCGGAAAACCAATCCATCCGGCACCAAACTGATTCGAAGATAACTCCGGAAAATCAATCCATCCGGCACCACTGATTCGAAGATAACTTCGAAAAAAGCCGGTCGGACCCGACTAGCTCCATCCACCGATTGCTCGGCTGAATGGTGTCAGCTGGTCCGGCCGTGCCTGTTGCCCTGGAGCCGGGCGGACTAATTCTCTGTCCCACCCTCTTCGTGGGTTTGCATGACCCCGAAGCGGTTCCGGCTCGCCCGCCGGCGATCGAACTCTCTCATTAAAGCTCCACAATTTAAATCCAGTTCGTCCACCCACGACCGCTCCTCGCAATTTTTCCACTGCACGAGAAACTCTCTGTGGATCCGCCCAAACCGGGTTTTCCGTCCGTTCCGGACGTCCAAAATTCCTTCTACCTCGTACTCATCCGGGTCTAACGGCTTGTCCCAACTGTCCTCCGGCTGCATAGCTTCATCGAAATCCAGCCGGTCGCTTTCCCCGTAAGGCGTGTATTCGGGCGGTCCGGGAAATGCTTAACCAACTTCAACTTGGAAACGTGTACTTCCTCTGTTCGGGCGGAGAATGTGCACTACTAAAAATTGGTGCCATTCTCCAACCCCTCTATCGTTCAACGCGAAAGTTAGATTGAAATGAAGCTGAGACACGCGACAGCATTGTAGTATTTTTTACACTGCCAATCGGACATTTTCTAAGACAAAACGGAGCTTTTATAGCCTGCATTTTTTGCCCCTGTTAAAAACTTTCCTAAATCTCTGGCTTTTTGGCGATATTACACAAAAACCAGATTTTTAGAAACGGCTTTGCCTGCTGTATGTGCTCCATTATTTTGTTTTGTCCCACGATGACCAAGGGCGTGCGAAATGGGCGTTTTCGTGGCCAAGGTTTTTTTAGCATAGATTCTCTCTTGCCAAGGTTTCAGCCAATGAGAATCATCGTAGAGGAATGATGGTCATTTTTATCTCAATGAATCCTCTGAATTACCTTACAAAAGTTTTGTAATAATACTTAGTGTCAGTCTATAAACTCAAATCAGAATTGACTATGGACGAGCTGGACGCGCGTCTTACAGCTATGGAGTTTTCATCAGCCTAGAAGCACATTGTCCAAATAGTCGAGACGTGTATAAAACAGGAGAGTGTGGCTGATATCGAGCAAGTGAGAGCAGGCATTTCGGAGTATCTACGCACAACGTACGCATTTTTCATTAAGGGTTCGTTAAAATTGTCACTTGTCAGTGCGACGTCAAATGCCTATATTTTCAATGACACAGGCCTCGTCCTGTTACCCGAGAATTCATCACTTGCAGTACACATCGAGCGCGTCGACGTTACTGAATTTGTCGGCGAGGGGAGAGACGATTGCGACGATGAGGAAATCCCGAGCCTAAGCGCTGACTTGATTGTTCATGTCTTTAAGCTTAGCGATGTAAGCGACTGCATTTTTTCCTATTTCAAAACTGAGACGGATTCTTCTATTGCAGGAATCTGCTGCAGAGGAGACTGTAAACGACGACGAAAGTGTGTCAACTTGTCAGCAGACCATTCTTCCAGCTTTAGATCTCGATGGACTTTGGGATACGCTCATTTTTGACACGTCAATTAAGCAAAACGTGCAAGATTATGCCACAACTGCCATGCTCTTCTCGGATTCCAACGTGAATCCACATATTATATCGTGGAATCGAGTGGTCTTGTTGCATGGACCACCTGGCACTGGAAAGACTAGTTTGTGCAAGGCACTAGCCCAGAAACTCAGCATCCGTTTATCGGCTAGGTATATTTCAAAAGTTTGATTCATGGACTTGGTTTGACTGGCATGATGATTTATAGGTACCCAAATGCGGTTCTTTTTGAGATCAATGCGCATAGTTTTTTCTTAGTAAAATACAAGTAGCTTGGGTGGTGCAAGCATTTCAATGTGGACGTCCTAATGATGGTTATGTTGGTATGCAGTTTCTTCTGTTTAGAGAATGAGTCGCCGGTCTCAGTATACATGTCGGGAATGATGAATTCCATTTCTTATGATGTTCGGCGATTGATTATACCTCGTTTGATTAAAATCCTGAGACCAAGACCGCTGTCGGGCAACTGCGACGAATCGGCTATAAATATGTTACGAACTATTCACTTGACGTTGTCATTTATCATAAGAATTAGGTATATGTATCCCAAAGTTGTCGCTTGCTCCACACGGCAACTTTAATAACGTTAACAGAGTGTACATGTATACCGGCTTTTTTAAAGTTGATGACGAAGTGATTTTGCTGCTGACGATTGAATACTCTTCGGCTTTTGTTACTACAGGTGTTTGCTTCAGCCAACAGCACGGCTCTTTGGGTGCTGTCATCATCCTCTGAAGGCGAAGACAAAGACTTTCTCCACCACGAATCGTCGTCCGATTCAGGCTTGTCCTC
Source organism: Sclerospora graminicola (assembly GCA_001887855.2). NCBI lineage: Eukaryota > Oomycota > Peronosporomycetes > Peronosporales > Peronosporaceae > Sclerospora > Sclerospora graminicola. The sequence continues at coordinate 6,142 of MIQA02017766.1, read as the reverse complement.
TTCGCTACTCGCTTCTTCTGATTCATCACTGCTGTCTTCCCACTTCGACGACGCTGATGAAGACTTAGGTCCATTTATTACGGTACACTGTACCTGATTGATGGTACTGGGGGTGCGAATATCCAAGAGGGGGGGGTGCGAATAACATCTCAAATGTGAGCACAATGACCAGACATTGACCATTCCTCCTACTGTGCCACTAGCCCGATGCTCTCCGTTGGGACTAAACGCATTACCATACACAGGATCCTACAGTAACAATTTTACGTTAAAAGCGAGGAAAGCACCAACATCAAAGTTAACACTACGTACTGGTGATCAAATGTTCTCCTACAAGAACCTGATTCAGCATCCCCGACTTTTACTGTGCCATCGAACGAGGCACTGGCTAATGTCAGCGACTGGTCTGGCAAAGCTGTGCCTGGGCCCGTGCAGCTCCAGCGAAACGCATACACTTCCTTCTTGTGTTCTTGGAGAGTATACACAAGCGCTGCGGAGCTTGCTGCATCCACTTCGGCATCTTTTTTGTTATTTTCGCTGCTGTCACCCTTTAAAGCATCGCTATCCATTCCATCTTTCTTCTCCATTCCATCTTTATTCTCAGTAGCCTTTGACGGATCCCAGATTTTCACCGTATAGTCATCTGAACATGACGCCAACAATCGGCCTGATGGGTCCCATTTCAAGAATTAATCGCATCCTTGTGTCCACGGAGCACCACATCCGCCTTCATCTCTCCCACTCGAGCAACACAGATACTCATATCCGACGAGCACGTTGCAAAAGTAGAGCCATCCTTCCAAGACGCATCCAGGATCGGGTCGTCATGAAGCTTGAGTTGTTGCATTTTTGTTTCCGTGGTAGCATCCCATACAACCACAGTCTTGTCAAAACTAGCGCTAAGCAGGAACAAACTTGTTTTGCTCCACCGAGTCGCAAATACCGGTCCATTGTGGTACTGAAAGATGTGCTTCATCTCGCCCTCAACGTCTCATATTCGTGTTTTTCCATTATACGTTCCTGATGCCAACAAAGATCCATCAGGCTACATGTCGTCAATAGCTCATCAATTCACCCGTTATCCCCTTTAATAGAGAAGACAACGCACGTACACTCCAATCCAGAGTTGTGACGTCTTTATGCGCTCCTGTGCCATGATTTAGCACCTTTGGCGTCGTCGTTTTATTGGCCACAATAAGCAAGTTTTGAAAGCGCCATCACACGGTACACAGTTAGTTTGGCTTCGATGCATTTCACTTGCGCGCGCCGCAGCTATGTCTCAATCGAGGCAACGCGTTCTCCCAATCCGTTCGCTTTGTTTTAAACATTTTGTGGATGGAATCTGGGTCTGTCGGGTAGTAAATTGGTGGAAATCCAACTTTTCTGGGTCGTTTTGGTCAAGTGGTTGATATCGCCCCTCCCCAACGATCGCAGAAGCTCCAAATGCGCTCGTCCAGCGCTCCCCTCGAATAATAATCATCCGGAAGATCATAAGCGAATGTAATAAATTCACCATTGTCAACTCTTTGCCCGCCGAAAGCCCGCCACTTGTAACAAAGACAGCACCAACCGTTGACTCAGATCCTCGGAAATTTTTTAATCTTTATTTAAAAAATATTTTTATTCAAATCATTTTGATAACCCTGGCTTTATGCCACTTCCCGCTAAGAATTATGGGGTGACTGGGGCAGCCAGAATGGACCAATCAGCAAGTTTGAAAAATTCTATGTGGACCACAAAAAACCTTTGTGCACATTTTCAATCCGAACAGAGGAAGTAGATAGATTATGATCAAAAACTGAGCAGAAACGAAAAATTAATTTTCACATTCACATCTTTAAAAAATTTTACTGTGTTGGGGCCGGTATGTGGAACGGGTATCGCGCCATGCAACACGGGAGTCATTAATCCCTTTTTGTACCCCATAGATGGTATACTGTGCCAGTCAAGAGTTCAGCCCCATAGATAACGACGCAGTACCAATACCAGATAATCTGTAGGTGCAAGATCTGGAGGGCGGAGACTCCAGAGGGAGATGTTATTCGCACCCCCCTCTTGGATATTCGCACCTCCTGTACCATCAATTAGGTACAACGTACCGGGGTGTCAGATGGATAGACTCTGGCAATCTCAATGATACAGTATGCTTCAACTGACAACTCGTCTAGTGACAACAAGAGCAGATCTACCGTACCAAAGCACCAACTCCTACGAATCCATATCAATATATGGGTGTGAACTGGATGGAACTTGATACGCGCGACGCCGTTCGATCAGACATGTAAAGAATCGCGACTTCATTTACGTCGAAGTGACAGCCACAAAGATCCGTTCAAACAATCTTCGCTAGGTTACCGTTCTTTTGCATTCCGTCGATTCTCATCAACTCATGCCTTGGATGGGCGTGCTCGCGCCAAGTTGTTGGTATGCTGTTTCTTCTGTTAAGAGAATGACTCGCCGGTCTCAGCCTACATGTTGGGAATGATGAATTCCATTTCTTATGATGTTCGCCGATTTATTATACCTCGCTTGATTAAAATCCTGAAACCAAGACAAAATTTTCGCTGTCGGGCAACTGCGACGAATTACGAACTATTCACTTGGCGTTGTCATTTATCATAAGAATTAGGCTATATGTATCCCAAAGTTGTCGCTTGCTCCACACGGCAACTTAATAACATTAACAGGGTGTACATGTATACCGGCTTTTTTAAAGTTGATGACGAAGTGATTTTGCTGCTGACGGTTGAATACTCTTTAGCTTTTGTAACTACTGGTGTTTGCTTCAGCCAACAGCACGGGTCTTTGGGTGCTGTCATCATCCTCTGAAGACGAAGACGAAGACTTTCTCCACCACGAATTTCCGAATCGCCGTCCGATCCAGGCTTGTCGTCTTTGCTATTCTCTTCTTCTGATTCATCACTGCTGTCTTCCCACTTCGACGACGCTGATGAAGATTTATTATGGTACACTGTACCTGATGGGTGGTACTGGGTGTGAGAATATCCAAGAGGGGGGGTTGCAAATAACATCTCCCCCCTCCAGAAGAACAATGTTCTGAAGGAAAGATTGATCATTTTGCAATTTAACCGAACATGGTAGAACTAGTCTGCGCTATTGTGGGGAGAGAAAAAAACTTTGTATGATTTGAAAAAAGCCATTAAGAAGGAGAAGAAGAACAATCTGAAGGCGATTGATGCTAACGATCTACAGCTTTACCTCGCCAAAAAGGGCGATGTATGGTTGACAGAAATGGAAGTCAGACACGTGACTGACACTAACGGTCTGACGCATTTGGGGTTTGCGGGAGAGAAACTCGCCGACGTTGGTCTATCGGAGCAAGACGTGCTCCATGAACTCAACAAAGACGACGCCAAAGCTGGAAAGGGGCCTGTGAATGTGCTCGTTTCGACAGAAGTGGAGGAACCTCCACACAAAAAGCCCAAGGCAGCGACTGCCATTGAATACGTGAATATTGAGTCGATTGAGAAGAATTTGGATATCGATGCGTGGCAAGTTGGTGGCATCTCTCTCAACATTTGCCAAGTCGAGTCCGATTTCCCTAAGTGGTTCTTCGTGCGAAGGGAAACGCTTGATATCATAAAGATATTCAAATACTCTATGAGAAAGAAACGTAAAATATTGTTTTGGGGCTCGCCTGGTGTGGGCAAGAGTATGCTGGTTGTGCTGTTTGCTTTCTACATGGCCTTGCGTCAGAAGAAGCGTGTCGTGTTGTTCCGAAGGAAGATGGGGATAGGAAGTTCCATGCTCTATCTCGATACAGAGATGAAGAACTGCTGGCAAATGGACCCCGCGGGGATTGAAGATCTTGATCTCCAGCTTCTTAATGGCGCTGAATTGTGTCTAGATGGATTCCATAAGAGTGACATTAAAAACAACTTCAATGAGCTAGCACGGTTCCGATTGCTTGCCACGTCCCTCCAGTACGACATAAAGGACGAGGAATCGGTTGGACTCAGTCCATGTCTCGTGCCATTTTGGTCCAGTTTGGATTTGAACAAGATTGGCGCGCACCTTCAATGGAGCAATCATAAGATCAAGGAGAGTTACTTTTACTCGGGTGGCAATATACGCGACTTTTTGTCGGAAAAGATCGATGTTACGGAATCGATTGACCGAGCTGTCAGCCTCGTCGATTTGTATGTTGCGCAACCTCTGAATACCCAGTCTGCTCTTCGATTTGTGGAACAAGTTGATCGCTTACGGATGACGGGAATTCGAGCGAACGACCAGAGCGGTTTGGATAAGTATTTGGATATAATGTCGTGGTGTTGTCTGATCACCTCCGAGTATACGTTGAGGAAACTTAGCAAGATTGTGAAGGCTTCCTACTACAAGGAGTTGTGGTCCAATGGTCGCATGCTTGGAGACAATGGGTTGATGGATATTGCATTTGAGAATTACGTGCATATAATGGCAAGGGATGGAAAGAAGATCGAGATGCAAGTGAGGGCGTACGACCAAGAAAAAGCGAGCCAACATACCTATTTTGTACTGGAGTTTGAAGCCAAGTCGTACCGCAACGAAGGTACGAATGAAGCGGAATGCGATGCAATAATGAAGCAACTGGCAAGTTCGAGTGAGGATTATTGGTATCCCACCAGTCGTTCTTTGGTGGCCATCGATAGTGTTGCCAAGCTGAACATGTGTGGACAGCAGAACGTGGTTGGATTGATTCAAATCACGAAGTCAGAGCGCCACACAATCAATTTGGACGCGCTCCACAAGTATGCAGGTTTCTTTCTGAACGACTGCAGCTACATTGCGTTGGTGCCAGATAAAGAGACGTGTGATGCGTTTCGGTTCGATCCAGTTCATCCTGACACCAGCGTGCCGTTGTATGTTGCGTACATCACAAACTTTGTAGCTTGAGATGACCAAAGATAGCCAATAGGCAACACTCGCAAATACTGCCCTCCAGGCCAAAAGCGTGGCCACCCTGATTTTTCTTATTCGAATTTACCTATTAAGTTATGTTTGTTATCCATCTGCTGTGGGGTGATCACACCCCTTTCTCCGATCACTACACCCCTTGTACCTCGTTTATGGTACATTGTACCATGTTATGACTTACACCACTAATTAAGATAGGTGCACCCCCTTTTTGATACGTGCACACTCTATGTACCATAAAGTAGGTACAGCACTCCGTAAAAGAATGAAGGTGATGCGCACGACAGAACCGTCATTTTTAGCCGTCTTTGTAGCAAAAGGGAGACCAACGATTTCATCTCAAAAGATAACAATATCCTCTCTTCGTTGACCTGCATCAGGCTAATTTCTTGGTGCTCAACTGATAGACTTAAGGGGTGTAGTCACCAAAAATGAAAAAGCTAAGAGCAACTCCCCTTGATCTTGAGATTGCTCCATTGAACAAATGCGCGCCAATCGTGTTCAAATCCAAACTGAACCAAAATGGCATGAGACATGGAATGAGTACAGGCGAGTCGCCGTCCTTTATTTTGTACTGGAGGGACGTGGCAAGCAATCGGAACCGTGTTAGTTCATCGAAGTTGCTTTTAATGTCATTGTAATGGAGTCCATCCAGACACAATTCAGCGCCTACAAGTAGCTGGAGATCGAGATGTTCAATCCTCGCGGAGTCCATTCGCCAGCAGTTCTTCATCTCTGTATCGAGATAGAGCATGGAACTTCCTTTCTCCTTCTTCGTTCGGAGCGTGTCGTGTTGTTCCGAGCGTTGTTGTCGCGTTGTTGGAGCGTGTCGTGTTGTTCCGAAGGAAGAAGGAGATTGCTAAATTAGAAGAGATCGTAAGAAAATTTATACAGGTTAAGAAAACTTAGCTGATGCATAATCATTATATTTTTGAACACTTCTCAACTTGTATAAATCTTTGATAACTCTGGCAATAAAATTGTACCAATATTGATTTTGGCAGCCTCTAGAGCTGCGACTAGCCTGCGCATTACTACTTGCGTGCTGGCCGAAAACTGATTCGGCGTTACAGAAGTTATTATTCTTTGACTCATCAATCCTTTAAAAAAGGTCCGTATTCGGAACAAAAACACAATTTACAATTTAGATATCCAGATCGCCCGGACGCAATTGCTTAAACTACAGATAGAAACGCGACAAGATCGTCCGACTTAAAAGTTTTATTTA
>MIQA02017765.1:0-13224 GCA_001887855.2 Sclerospora graminicola | reverse complement strand
TGTGGTAAAGCGATCGGAAAATATTGAGACTGAAGTGGACCACACATGGCCGTTGATTGGTGACGATAGAACACCCATCAACATATGACGGTTGATGGGTGGGAAAAGGCTGATCACAGTTAAGAGGAAAAGGTGGCGGACAACGGGTATTCACGATGTGGAGAAATTAGCCAAGTACTGTCGTTAAGCCCAGTCCCAGACACTGATGGAACGATGGAGATCACGATCACGATCGTTATTACAGTTACTAAGTGGAGTTCCCGTGGATGTAATAAGAAAAGAGTAACTGTTGACATGACGTGTCAAGGGCAGGCGTCCAGCCGATCTATGAATGGTATAGTGGTTGAAGTTGATCATGACACGAAGTTACGGCCTGATCAGCTTATTATGCCCGAGCAATGAAGATTAGATGTGGAATGAAGTCGGGCATGTGGGTGGCAGGCTGTGTGGGTGATGATAACCTATGGGTGTGTTCGAAGATGACGTGGCAAGGCCTGATCAGGCCTGATCGGCCGAGATCAGTGTTATATGGTTGCCCTGACGGGGTATAAAGGTCGGGAATATGGCTTAGCAGATGAATTGAGTCATGATGATGATGACCCAGAGTGTTCCCGAGGTGATCAAGGACTGATCGGCCTGATCCCCACCTGATCACTCGGGTGATCACTATGCCGATCGTGATCAGGGCTGATCAGCCTCTGATCAGCGTCCAGATGCAAAGGCAAGTAAAGTTCTCGGTTTAGTCGGGCTGAATATGAAGTGGACAAGTGTTAGAAGAGCAGATCCCAAGTGGTTTCAAGGTCGTTTGTCGAAGATCGGGACGGGTTGAAGATCTTTCTAAGAGTCGGGTCGTGATCAGGGCAGAAGTGGTACAGATCAGCTTGAAGGTGCAGCCAGGATGGGCAAGGTGGTGCTACGCAACCGTGCGACGAAGTAAATAGGTTCGAAGTATAAGTCAGGCATGAGTTGATGTACGGTACACAGGTATAGGACATTGCTATATAATAACAGGTTTTGATTTTCCCCCTAAAGCAAAGAGTCGCTCCGCCACGTGTTGCGGTCATTTGGAGCACAGGGTTGATTATTCCCCTCTTGCTCAACTATTTCCCGGTTAAGACGCGCTTAGACGCATTTTGGCTTACCGGAAGACCCCCGACGGGTTTGTTTTAGGTGATCGAACCTCACCCTCAACGCACACGTGTTTGGAACACGTCAATAATATTGGAAAAGGTTTTGTGGAGATAACGTTTGTGGATTACTGTGGAAGATCGTGGTTTGATCGCGTTTTCTTGGTTTCTTATTTCTCTCTCTCATTGGCTGGCCTGATCAGACGAATTTTCCTGATCAGTGCCTAGATACTGATTAAGTATCGACCCCAACCCGTTCTCCGGTGAAGATTTCCACCCGAGGACACCCCCCGTCTCGAGAAGGTCATCCCGTCCGACCTGATCAAGATCATCGTTTTCGTCACCGAGTCCACCTAAGTGAGTGTAACCACCCCGATCAACGGGTATACAAGGTGAGATGAAGATAAACATAGATCCTGACGCGCATGAAGACCGGCCAGATGACCGGGAGGATCAGATCAGTCACCATAATGGTGATTCATCTGATTCTGATGCTGATCAGGATCGACGGAGTACCCCCTCCGATAGTTGGTCGTCCGGGCCAGTGGGTATCCGGATTCCACCCAAGACTTCGGTCATGGATTTGGAAATCGGCTCCACCACAATGGTGCGCTTGCCCGGATCACTTGGTGACTCAGGATATCACCGTGATTCCTTTGATGATGAAAAAGATGTGAAAATCAAAGTGGAGGAAACTTTTTCGGGTGTATTGGAGGAAGGCGTATCGCCTCCGATGCTGTCCATTTCTAAAGGAAGCGATGATCGACCTGGTCTGGTGGAGTGCCAGGTCGAGATTAAAGATGAAACAACTCCCCATATGGCCCTGATCGGGGCCGATCTGGGTTATAGTAAAGTTGACTATAACCCAGGAAAGGATCGAGGTGTTAACCTTGATCCTATGCATAAGAAGAAAATGGAAAAAGACAGAAAAAACATGGGGGTGGATCATTGTGATCCACCTAAAAATATGTGACACCTAAACCGAAGATCTTCGAGGAGGACGAAGAGAAGATCGAACCAGCCGAGAAGACCACTGTCCAAGATGTGGAACGACTGTTCTATCTTCGAGAGTTTCACAAGTTCCTGGTTACCAACCCAGTGATGAAGATCATTAAACCTAAGATCATCGGGAAGCTTGAAGGTCGAGCGACCCGGCCGGTGATCACAGGCAGTCAACTTGATCTGATCAGGAACCTCCTGGCGCAGATCGACGAGGTTGGCTTCACTACTGGTGCCTTCGACGCGAATTTGCTTTTCGATCTGGATCAAGAGACGATCAGAGAAGCTATGACAACTCTATATGATCACCTTGCCTCGCTACTAGGGGCGAACCCAGTGGTTCAGTCGCCGATCGCGGATCCTTCGCACCGATCACAGTTGGTTGAGTATCCTATGGATATTGAGTCGATATATCAATCGTCATCACAATCTGGAGCGGCCTCCACCGACTCCTCGGTTGGGATCACACGTATGACGTTGGGCCCGAAAGGGATCAAGCAGATCGACCCCAAGATCGAGTCGCAGAACAGGAAGAGGAAACCTGAACCTGGTCGAGTCGGATCGGACGATAGTTTTGAAGATGCTCAGGAAGTGCCACAGAATAATCCGACTCCCAGCACTGGTCATACCAACATGCCGGAGGTCCCAGAGCAATTGAGAACCATGTTTGCGACTATGATGAACCGATTTGCGAGTGAACAATATGGATTACCTCAGTACACACCTGGGCAAGGACAACCATGGCGATCAGCATCGAACATGAATCAGTCCGCTGAGAAACCGGTCAAGAGACCCGTGGACGTGGATATGGAATCAGTCCGATCGGCCGGAATTGTTCGTTCGATATGCCAGGCCGATCACCAAGATCGATTTCACCGATCACCCCCACGGAGTGATGTGGACATGGAGTCAGAGGGTGAGATCAGTCAGCATTTCGATCCAGATGATCTGGACATTGAGATGCCTCGTAGGGCGAATATGGCCTCCGCGCAGGCATTTGACAGTGAATCCGGAACGATCACCCGAGTGCGAATGTCTGCGATCTCGGAATTGAAAGATTTCACCGGCAAGGATATGGATGACGATCAGGCCAGAGCTTGGTTAAGTCGAACTAAGTCAGCTTTTCTGAGGGACAAGACACCGGAAGGTGAAAGATGCCTGATCTTCGCTGATCTAATGAAAGGTCCGGCCAAGAATTGGCTTAAACAGCTGAGTCGAGAAGTGCGTTTTAAGTGGCCTCGTCTGTGTGAAGAGTTCGAAGAACAGTATTGCAATTCGGGGGTGTCTGTCGCTAGACAGTACTATCACATGAAGAAGAGATCCGACGAGACGCCGATCGAGTACTTACATCGGTTGAATGTTGCTGGTCTACGCGCGAAAATGCCGATCAAGGACCTACGGCACCCGGATATAGCTCGCGAACATGTCGAACACTTCATTGGTACTCTGGATAATCGCGATCTGGCTGATCAGCTAACCCTGCTCCGTATAAAGGACTCAGAACAACTGGAACTGACTCTGAGGACGCTGCAGCGGGCCAAGAGTCGACAGCCCAAGGTCGAGGTAGGATCGAACCGGTACCGGTCAAAGCCACACCCTGATCAGGGCAAGATACCGGCAGCACGACCAGCCAGAGCAATTCGAATGATCACGAAGGAATCAGACAGTTCAGGATCTGAAGAGGAAAGTGGTCAATCAAGTCTGAGCTCGGACGAAGAACAATATCGTCATATTTTTACGACGGAGCCAGTGTATCGCCCGAGATCATCGGCTAATGGCATGGATGGACGGAAACCTGGTGGTATCCAACCTGATCAGGACCGATCTCGTAAGAAATGTGTGCACTGTGGGTCGACCAAACATGGAGATCGTGATTGTTGGAAAAGAATTACGTGTGGAAAATGTGATCGTAAAGGTCACCCTTCTGATCATTGTTTTTTCGTGTGCAAGACCTGTGGGAAGCTTCATGACGCCGGCGCCTGCCCTATTGAAGAATTTTTTAATCTGATGCGCAAGTGGTATGTGCCGACTAAACATGCTGGTATGCTTCCACCAGATGTTGAGAAGATGTTAAACAAGATCGCTCGCCAGGTTGGAATATGGTTCGAGCCGAGCGATCTACGTTCTGCATTTATGCATATGTCGGTAGCGGAGATAAGTTTGAGGAAAAGAAGATAACCGACAATACATGTTCTAATTCAAATTGCATCGATCGGTGTCCGATCTACAGTCTCAGAGTGGATGAATATTCCCGATCGGACGTGATCATGGAGTTGGATCTACTGCCCGGTGAATCCCGTGGATACTGGAAGTATCACTCTCCCGACAAGTGGTTTAAACAGGCTAAAGCTAATGGAAAGATCAACAATGAAAAAGCCACTATTCTATTTGACTCTGGGGCAGAAGTCTCGATCATCGACTCCGCCTTTGCTCGTAAGGTGGGATGTCGTATAGACAGTACCCAGAGGCAAGAATGTGTTGGGATTGGCGAGAGTTCATATATGACGGAGGGACGATCACGTGTTAAGATCACCCTGGCAGGATCCCTGGTCTACTATTTTAATGCTTGGGTTGGCCGGTTAGCCGGTCAAGACGCGATATTGGGGATGGATTTTATGGTGCCAGCCGGTATACGACTTGACCTGTCTCATGGAACCCTGACTCTGCCGGGTGAAGTGCAGATTCAGCTATCCGGCCGACGACCTTTGTATGGTATTCATGTACGGATGCTAAAAATGGGTCAGTACGAGAACCTCGGGGTGTGCCGATCAGTCGATGTCATGATTCGGTCGAGTGATCGGCAACAGAAATTGTGGTTGACCCGTGGTGAACGATGGGTACCAACGTTCGTTAAAGGTATCGGCCGATCAAGCTATATCAGGGTCACGAATATATCTGATCAGCCGCTGATCATCCACGAAGACATGATCTTAGGGATGTGGTTACCTGAAGGGAAAGTACCTCGACAGATCGGATATGTTTCGGTGGGATCGCGAAGATACATTGAATGGCAGAATCTGGCTTATCAAGCCACCACGGACCTGATCAGTGACGAAGATTTAGCGGATGAAGATACCTCACCTATGGTCGAGAAGCCGGAGTATTCTACGCCGACCAAGCTGCTGATCAGGAGGCCACCGATCGAAGCGACAGGGGAAGGTCGGGTCAAAGAAGGTCCACAGATATTGAGTATAATTAGGCCCGGCTCACCGAAAACAACGGACTCAGTTAGCGGAAATGACAGTGAGGAGTTCAAGCACGATCATGAGAAAGAAAAGGAGGATGAACCAGCCGAAGCCATTACAGAGGAGGGTGAACCCGAAGTAAGCCATCAGTCGAGTGACGTACAAGGAGCGATTCAAGATGACGCCGATCAGAAAAAGGTAGATCAGGTGGACGAGAAAGTGTGTATACACGAAGGTGGCGATCAGTACATTGAAGGTATCGAGAAGCAGATGGCCGTTTTACCGGAAGTATCGCCCAATATGCCTGAAGTCACCATGGAAGATCAACAGGTCGGTGATCCCGAAGTGAACACTCCCGAGCAGATCGATCAGCTAAAGAAGATCATCTGGAAGAGGCGTCACTTACTGATGGGGAAAGGTAACGCCCTACCCCAGCCGCATTCGGAGCTGTTTGTGATATAGACGTGGGAAATGCGAGGCCGATCGCTCAGCGTTGTCGTAAAGTTGCACCTCAATACCGGGAAAAGTTATCCGATTTGATCAAGGGTTTGTTGAGTACAAAGATCATCCGACCATCAACATCGCAGTGGGCATCACCGATCGTGATCGTGATTAAGAAGAATGGGGTTGATATTCGATTGTGTATCGACTATAGAATGGTGAATCGCCTCACGAAGTTGATGGTCTACCCGATGCCCCTGATCAACGATCTATTAGAAGATCTGGATAAAGTTTTATGGTTTTGTTCGCTGGATATGGCTAGTGGTTTCTGGGTGGTTTCGATGACTGATCGCGCTCGAGAGATCTCGGCTTTCGTTACACCTTTTGGACTTTTTGAATGGAATCGGATGCCGTTTGGATTAAAGAATGCCCCACAGATCTATCAGAGGCTGATCGACAATGCTCTCTATGGGTATTTCCAGATCAGTGCTGATCGGGAAGCCACTGATCTACACGATGTGTTTACGGAAGGTGAACCAGACCAAGATCAGGGCCGATCAGTTTTGGGAAGGCGATCATACATAGATGATATCTTGGTCACAGCAACATCCTGGGATATGCTATGCGATAAGGTCGAACGACTTCTGAACACCTGCGAGCGCTGGAATTTGTCGATCAGTGTGGTCAAGAGTTTCTGGGGTCAACCCAAGGTCGCTTACCTCGGCCATAACGTATCGATCCGAGGTTTGGAAGCAAACCCGAAAGATCTGGCCGCTCTCAGCAACTTACCTTTTCCCCGATCACTGAAGGCCATGCAATCCTTCCTCGGATCTCTGAATTATTATAGCAGATTTATCGAGGACTTCTCGGTTTACGCCGCTATACTTTATGAACTGAAGGAAGTTGATTATCATGGGCTACGAGAACGTGATCGGGTAGGAGGATCACCAATTGAGACTGATCACGAAGTTGAAGTTACTGAAACGGATTTCAAGACTGGATCACTGATTGATCGAACTGTGCCAGGGTCAGAGGACCACATGAATCGAGCTATGGTAGCCTTCAGTATGTTAAAGGCGAAGATGATCTCGACGCCGATACTGAAACACTTCGATCCGGAGAAGATTCCCGTGGTGATCCTATATGCCAGTAAATGGGCAATATCGGCCGCACTGGTCCAAGATCACGATGGAGTTTATTGTCCGGTGACGTTCACAAGCCGAACATTAAAACCGAACGAAGTTAACTATGGTATTGTGGATAAGGAGGTGCTAGCATTATTACGTGTATTGGATGTTTGCTACTCTATGCTGGTAACTAGATCAATTAAGGTATTATCCAGGCGATCTAGTTTGGCGTGGTTATTGTCCGCGAGTGGTTTAGATGGAAGACTGGGGCGATGGGCAGCGGTGTTATCTCAGTGGACCTTGGAGATCATTAAGTGCACCAAGGGCGAAGAAGAAATTCTTGGGACGCTGGCAGCCAGCATCACGCCCCGATCAGAAGTCGATGAAGCCCTGATCGAGGTCGCTCCTCGGAAGCAACCATGTGAATCGATCACTATACCCCCACCGATCGTCGGCTCGGAGGAAGATCTGATCGTTGTAAGTTTCGACGGATCAGCGAGTGTGAAGAAAGGCGTGGGGGCGTATAGTGCGCTGTTATGGAAACTGCCTGAATGGACTGTTATCTCGGCCGGTTCAGATTATACTCCAGGTATCACGGTCAATGAGGCCGAATATCGTGGTCTGTTGCTAGGTTTGGATCTCTTGCAAGAGCAAAAGATTGGAAGAGTAATCATATGCGGAGATTCAAACCTGGTAATTCGGCAGATCACTAGAGAGATCGACTATAAAGCGCCGCGTTTGAAGCTACTGAATGATCGCGTTATGAAAGCTTTACGTGGATGGCCAAGACATGATCTTTTGCATGTGAAACGTGATTGGAGTCGGAGTGCAGATCACCTAGCCACTATGGCTATGCGGGAACAGGACGGATCAATAGTTACTGATCAAGCATTGCTGAAAGAACTGGTGGAGATCAATAGGCTGCCTGAGCTGATCCGTGTGGAAGATGAAAAGGAAGCAGCCCAGCTCTTGATTACGACGAGATCACGAACCAGATCACCACCCAACAGATCACCCTCTCGAGAAAGCCTGACAGAGGAAATAGTACAAGAGATGCGGATCGAAAGAATTCTCAAGGCTCAAGACGAGGAAAAATGGATCGTTGATTTGAAGGCGTTTCTAAAGGGTGATCTGGAGAAGTTGAGCCAGAGTGAAGCAAAAGATTGTGCCAAGATCGCGTCCAACTACGAGATCGACGAAAATGACCTATTGTTTTACTATGTTCAAGCTGATCAGGCCGATGCAGATCTGGACCGATCGGCAAGGCTCGTGATCCCGGAGACTTTACAAGCTGATATCTTACACCATTATCACGTCAGTTTAGAGGGTGGTCACCAGGGCGTAGGCCGAACGTATCACAGGATCCGTAAACATTTTCATTGGAGAGGTTTATATCGAAGTATACAAAAGTTTGTTGGGACATGTACGGATTGCGAAACTGGAAAAGGTATGCCAAACATCCGAAGAAGATCACCTGGAAATATCCAGGTGACCTACCCTTTCCAAGTGATAGCGATGGATCACATACCGTCCCTGCCAAAATCGTTCAAGGGCAACACAGAGTTGCTGATCTGGACTGATCTGTTCACGGGATTGGTGATCGCGAAAGCGGGATCTACCCGAACAGCCCAACAAGTCGCTTGCAGTTATGAAGAATGTGTTTTCGACGATTTGGAGCCAGTGAAGTGATCAGGCATGATCGCGAACCAGGTTTCATGGCCGAAGTGTTCCGATCATTTAATCAGATGCTTGGCCAGAAACAGAGCGCGACCATGGCGTATCGTCCACAGGCGAATGGTAAAGCCGAACGGATGGTACAGACACTAACTAGAGCTATCAAGATGTATGTCGCGGACTCCGCTCAACAAGATTGGGATGAATATGCGGAGCGACTGGTGTTTGCGTTGAATTCCTCTTTCGATCGGATCAGGGGAGACACTCCTTTCTACCTGGCGTATGGTTGGGACCCCCGATCCACCATCGAGTCAGTGATCCCTGTTGGATGCACCCGAGGTCGAGATCGCGAAGCTCGTCGATGGCGTATGGGACTCCAACGTCACTATCAACATGCGCGGGAGCAAATCAACGAGCGATTGCGGAGGGCCATCCAAGAATGAGCTGATCGGAACAATGATCAGGTCGATTCGCATAATATCGAGCCGGGATCAAGGGTTTGGCTTTACTTGGATCGCGTGAAAGAAGGATATGCCAAGAAGCTAGCACATCTGTGGCATGGACCGTTCCGTATAGCCGAACTGATCGGTGATCATGCCGCTCGGCTGATTACTGCAGGTACCGATTACGGAATTTTCCCGATCGTCCACTTGTCGAAGCTGAAACTGGTTCGGGAATACCCTGATCGGCCTAAAACCAGGCTGTCATGCGATGATCAGCCAAGGTTTGACTTCGACGAAGCTCTCTTACCCGAGGACAGTTGGGAAAGAACGTTGGACCCGAACGAATTTGAAGTGGAGAAGGTCTTGGATACCCGATCAGGCAAGAGGACCCGATTTGGCCGAACCCATCGTGATTACTTGGTTCGGTGGAAGGGTTATGACGACCCCGAGTGGGTAGATGAACGTGATCTGAACTGTGGAGCTTTATTAAGAGAATTTGAACGTGATCGGGTGAGACGGAATCGATTTGGAGTGATGCAAACCCACGAAGAGGGTAACCAGGAATCTCAATAGCCTGGGTTGACACATTGTGACTGATCAGCCAAATATGATGATCGGGCAAGTGGAGATCAGGGTGGTTGAGTTGGTTTGGAGTAAACGGATACATATACATACATATATTACTCAAGAACTATATCTGTATACATGAGAGCGACCGACATACAAGATGGAGACGATAATGAGACATGAACAAGAAATATGAATGTGGAACGCGAAAATCATCAAGAACTGTCGTGATATATTAGTGATTATGGAAAACGAAATAGAAGTTGGTTATCACGACGATCACAGGCCATACTTAGTGCGCAGGCGAGAAACCGCGAACCCTGGATGATCCATGGGGCTTGATCGGAACTGGTTTCGCCAAGGCTCCTGCTGATCGGTCCAGATCAGGCAATCACGCAGCGTGGCGACCGGAGTTAGATGCCCATAACCGGGATACCACTCCCCGCCGTCAGCCTTGAGTCCTCGCGATCCCGCTCGACGAACAGGTAAATGCAGCACGCCAGGAAACAGGAAAACGTCCAGATCACACTCGCCGTGCTGAATCCCGTCGACGATATAATCGCAGATCGCGGCCCAAGCAGCCCCGGCTTTGGTGCGTCGACGCTTACGAGCATGATGGTAATGCTCGATCCACGCGTCCTTGCGCATCGTCGCCGTGATCGGGAAATGGTGAGTCACCTCCCATTTAGCCTGAACGTGTTCCAGGTAGTACAAGGCCAAACGTCCCTGCAGCTCGACAAACCAAGGATGATCGGGAAACGTCAACCCGGGCATAGGTGTCATGAGGACATCCCAAGGTGCTGAATCGATCAGAAGCTCAATAGCGCCTCTGGTCAGCACCCTCGGTTGCCACTGCTTGTCTTTGGGCGCCGGCGATCTTGTCGGAAAGATCCAGCCTGGCGGGCGGGACCACAAGCGAGGGACGAGTTTCTGCCTCACAGCAAGAACCTGAGGCGTCAGGTCCCAAACCTGATCAGCACTCCAAGGTTTCCGTGTTGCCATTTGAGCAGAGGTCGGCTTGGCTTGCATGACGACGTACAGATCCATGAACCTTTGGTTCGGATTATAACTGTAATCGTCTTGTCCGATCGACGATCGTTTCGCTGGGATGAAAACGCCCGTGAAATTGAGCGGCGGGGCGATCACTGCCCTATGGGCCGCTGGAGGAACGTTGGGATCAGCCGCAGCCGGTTGTTCCTCCTCAAGATCATCGTCATCTTCGTCATCTGACTCCAGCAAAGTAACGGCCTGGGCCAACGAATTTACGCCTGAATGGCTTGGTGCTTGAGTACGGCAATCAGTGCTGCGCGATCGAGCCAGAACAGACAACGTCCTCTCGTCCAGATCAGTCGATTCGTCGTCCGAGTCAATCGCAAGACGTGATCGCTTGGCGGGAATCATCTTCTTCTTCGACGAACTGGTCTGCTTACGCTTCCCAGAACTCAAGACCGAAGGCGCTGATCTCGGAGTCGCCGGTGAACGAGATTGAATAGACGCGGAAGCCGCTGCAGTGCTGATCACGGGCTGATCAGCACTATGGACAGGCAAGGAAGCGACGGAGGACGCGGGTGATGGCGGGGCAGACTCCAGAGACTGTGGTGGTGTTTCAGACGAAGTAAAAGAGCTGATCAGCCCAGGAAGCCGTTGTAAGGCCGTCCTAACTGACCCCGAACCGGTGTTCGGTTTGGTCCACCTCTCCATAGTCTGCACCGCGAGGTTTCTCAGGTCAGCGTTATGCTGGAGCCAGACGCGATCATCGAGCTCTAAGGTTTCAAGTTTAACCCGAGCAAGATTAAGCTCGCGCCGGCAATCTTCAGCTGTTTTCCGACTCTCGCACAATATTTCTGTATGTCGGCGCGGCCGATGCAAGAATCGGAAAGTTGCTTTACCAAGAGCTGGACCTGCTCGTTGTCGCGATGACTAAGTAGAGTTCCCGTGGATGTAAGATGTAGTGAGCAACTGTTGACATGACGTGTCAAGGACGGCCGTCCAGCCGATCTATGGATGGTATAGTGGTTGAAGTTGATCATGACACGAAGTTACGGCCTGATCAGCTTATTATGCCCGAGCAATGAAGATTAGAGGTGGAATGAAGTCGGGCATGTGGAGTGACAGGTTGTGTGAGTGATGATAACCTATGGTTTGTCCGAAGATGACGTGGCAAGGCCTGATCAGGCCTGATCAGCCGAGATCGGAGCTATATGGTTGTCCTGACGGGGTATAAAGGTCGGAAGTATGGCTTGGAAGATGAATTGAGTCGTGATGATGATGACCCAGAGCGTTCCCGAGGTGATCAAGGGCTGATCGTCCTGATCACCACCTGATCACTTGGTTGATCACTATGCCGATCGTGATCAGGGCTGATCAACCTCTGATCAGCGTTCAGATGCAAGGGCAAGTAAGTTCTCGGTTTGGTCGGACTGTATATGAAGTGGACAAGTGCTGAAGAGCAGATCTCAAGTGGTTTCAAGGTCGTTTGTCGAAGATCGGGATGGGTTGAAGATCTTTCTAAGAGTCGGGTCGTGATCAGGGCAGAAGTGGTACAGATCAGCTTGAAGGTGCAGCCAGGATGGGCAAGGTGGTGCTATGCAACCGTGCGACGAAGTGAACAGGTTCGAAGTATAAATCAGGCATGAGTTGGTGTATGGTACACAGGTATAGGACATTGCATATATAATAACAGGTTTTGATTTTCCCCCTAAGCAAAGAGTCGCTCCGCCACGTGTTGCGGTCATTGGGAGCACAGGGTTGACTAGTCCCCTCTTGCTCATACTAATTCCCGGTTAAGACGCGCTTAGACGCATTTTGGCTTACCGGAAGACCCCCGACGGGTTTGTTTTAGGTGATCGAACCTCACCCTCAACGCGCACGTGTTTGGAACACGTTAATAATATTGGAAAAGGTTTTGTGGAGATAACGTTTGTGGATTACTGTGGAAGATCGTGGTTTGATCGCGTTTTCTTGGTTTCTTATATCTCTCTCTCATTGGCTGGCCTGATCGGACGAACTTTCCTGATCAGTGCCTAGATACTGACTAAGTATCGACCCCAACCCGGTCTCCGGTGAAGATTTCCACCCGAGGACACCCCCCGTCTCGAGAAGGTCATTCCCTCCGACCTGATCAAGATCATCGTTTTCGTCACCGAGTCCACCTAAGTGAGTGTAACCACCCCCGATCAACGGGTACACAAGGTGAGATGAAGTTGAATATAGATCCTGACGCGCATGAAGACCGGCTAGATGACCGGGAGGATCAGATCAGTCACCACAATGGTGATTCATCTGATTCTGATGCTGATCAGGATCGACGGAGTACCCCCCCGATCCGATTGTTGATCGTCCGGGCTAGTGCGTAAAACCCAAGACTTCCGTTCTGGATTTGGAAATCGGCTCCACACGCAATGGTGCGCGTGCCAGGATCACTTGGTGACTCAGGATATTACCGTGATTCCTTTGAAGATGAAAAAGATGTGAAAATCAAAGTGGAGGAAACTTTTCGGGTGTATTGGAGGAAGGCGTATCGCCTCCGATGCTGTCCATACCTAAAGGAAGCGATGGTCGACCTGGTCTGGTGGAGTGCAGGTCGAAATTAAAGATGAAACAACTCCACACATGGCCCCGATCGGGGCCGATCTAGGTTATAGTAAAATTGACTATAACC
>MIQA02017764.1:0-28749 GCA_001887855.2 Sclerospora graminicola | reverse complement strand
CTGTGATCGGTGCGAAGGATCCGCGATCGGCGACTGAACCACTGGGTTCGCCCCTAGTAACGAGGCAAGATGATCATACAGGGTGGTCATAGCTTTTCTCTGATCGTCTCTTGATCCAGATCGAATAACATATTCGCGTCGAAGGCACCAGTAGTGAAGCCAACCTCGTCGATCTGCGCCAAGAGGTTCCTGATCAGATCAAGTTGACTGCCTGTGATCACCGGCCGGGTCGCTCGACCTTCCAGCTTCCCGATGATCTTAGGCTTAATGATCTTCATCACTGGGTTGGTAACCAGGAACTTGTGAAACTCTCGAAGATAGAACAGTCGCTCCACATCTTGGACAGTGGTCCTCTCGGCTGGTTCGATCTTCTCTTCGTCTTCCTCGAAGATCTTCGGTTTAGGTTTCACATATTTTTTAGGTGGATCGCAATGATCCGCCCCATGTTTTTTCTGTCTTTTTCCATTTTCTTCTTATGCATAGGATCAAGGTTAACACCTCGATCCTTTCCTGGGTTATAGTCAACTTTACTATAACCCAGATCGGCCCCGATCGGGGCCATATGGGAAGTTATTTCATCTTTAATCTCGACCTGGCACTCCACCAAACCAGGTCGATCATCGCTTCCTTTAGAAATGGACAGCATTGGAGGCGATACGCCTTCCTCCAATACACCCGAAAAAGTTTCCTCCACTTTGATTTTCACATCTTTTTCATCATCAAAGGAATCACGGTGATATTCTGAGTCACCAAGTGATCCGGGCACGCGCACTATTGTGGTGGAGCCGATTTCCAAATCCATGACCGAAGTCGTGGGTGGAATCCGGATACCCACTGGCCCGGACGACCAACTATCGGAGGGGTACTCCGTCGATCCTGATCAGCATCGGAATCAGATGAATCACCACTATGGTGACTGATCTGATCCTCCCGGTCATCTGGCCGGTCTTCATGCTCGTCAGGATCTATGTTTAACTTCATCTAACCTTGTGTACCCGTCGATCGGGGCTGATTACACTCACTTAGGTGGACTCGGTGACGAAAAGGATGATCTTGATCAGGTCGGAGGGGATGACCTTCTCGAGACGGGGGGTGTCCTCGGGTGGAAATCTTCACCGGGGAACGGGTTGGGGTCGATACTTAATCAGTATCTAGGCACTGATCAGGAAAGTTCGTCTGATCAGGCCAGCCAATGAGAGAGAGAGAATACGAAACCAAGAAAATGCGATCAATCCACGATCTTCCACAGTAATCCACAAACGTTATCTCCACAAAACCTTTACCAATATTATTAACGTGTTCCAACACGTGCGCGTTGAGGGTGAGGTTCGATCACCTAAAACAAACCCGTCGGGGGTCTTCCGGTAAGCCAAAATGCGTCTAAGCGCGTCTTAGCCGGGAAACACATGAGCAAGAGGGGACTAATCAACCCTGTGCTCCCAATGACCGCACACGTGGCGGAGCGACTCTTTGCTTTAGGGGGAAAATCTAAACCTTTTATTATATATGCAATGTCCTATACCTGTGTACCATACATCAACTCATGCCTGACCTTTACTTCGAACCTATTTACTTCGTCGCACGGTTGCGTAACACCCTCTTGTCCATCCTGGCTGCACCTTCAAGCTGACCTGTACCGACTCTGCCCTGATCACGACCCGACTCTTCAACAGATCTTCAACCCATCCTGATCTTCAACAAACGACCTCGAAACCACTTGAGACCTGCTCTTCAGCACTTGTTCACTTCGTATATAGTCCGACCAAACCGAGAACTTACTTGCCCTTGCATATCAACGCTGATCAGAGGCTGATCAGCCCTGATCACGATCGCCATAGTGATCGACCGAGTGATCGACCGAGTGATCAGGTGGTGATCAGGCTGATCAGCCCTTGATCACCTCGGGAACGCTCTGGGTCATCATCATCACGACTCAATTCATCTTCTAAGTCACACTTCCGATCTTAATACCCCGTCAGGACAACCATACAACACCGATCTCGGCTGATCAGGCCTGATCAGGCCTGATCAGGCCTTGCCACGTCATCTTCGGACAACCAAAGGTTCTCGTCACTCACACAACCTGTCACTCCACATGCCCGATCTTCATTCCTCATCTGATCTTCATTGCTCGGGCATGACAGGCCGATCAGGCCGTAACTTCGTATCATTGCCAGCTTCAACCACTATACCATTCAGAGATCGGCTGGTCACCCGCCCTTGATACGTCATGTCACCAGTCACTCTTTCTTATTTCATCCACGGGAACTCCACTTAGTGACTGTAATACCGATCGTGATCTCCATCATTTCGCCAGTGCCTGGGACTGGGCTTAACGACCATACTTATACTTGGCTGATTTCTCCACGCTGTGAATATCCGTTGGCCGTCACCTTTCTTCTTAATCGTGATCAACCTTTTCCCACCCATCAACCGTCATATGTTGATGGGTGTTCTATCGTCACCAATCAACGGCCATGTGTGGTCCACTTCAGTCCCAATATTTTCCGATCGCTTCACCACACTTTCTTTGCGTCTCGATTATTTTCATTATCGACATATGCATAGATACTAACACTAGACCGCTCGGCTCGAACAAGATTCCAAACTGGCGAGCGATCTAGTTTACATCTTTTCCACCCCTGGTCGCAACATTCTAGCATGTTTAGTCGGTGCATACCACTTGTTCATCTGGTTGTAGAACTCGTCGACAGAGTAGAGTCCAGCCTCGTGCACCTCTCCGCAAGTCTTGCAGGTGAACAGGCAGTTTCCAGCTAGGTGTCCTTTCCTCTCGCACTTCTTACATGTCAGCCGCTTCCAGCAGCTTCTGTCATCGTACTTAAAGGATCCGCAGTGGGTACACTTCCGTCTGCGGTGGTCCTGGTCAGCTCGGGCAGGAAAACGTTTCTGCTGTTCCACCCCAGATGCTGGTCGGAAGTGCTGACCAGCTTCCGCCGAGAAAATTGTCCCCCTTCCAACTTGCTCCCAGATCGCTGGTATTCCTCTTCCGAGCTGGTTGCTTCCAAATCCATGCAACCATGCAAACGGCACGGGCGGTCCTGGTTGATAGTGGCTTACTTCCTTGATCCAGATTAGAGCGTGACCTTTACTTGCCCATTCCAACAGCTGCCTTAGGGCCTCACTTCTACGCCCTCTGGTAGGTCCGCAGCGTCAGTTTTAGCTCCGTAGTGCTTTTCAATCGAAGTAGCGCGAGCTGGTCTGCCAGTTCCCGGTCGTCCAGCGTACTGATAAAATGTCCCGCATGCTCCCGGTCGGTCTTGATTTGCTGGCCGGACAGACACAGGGGGCTATGAGACGTCTCCAATCTACTGATTAGATGAATCACTGGAGAGATAGACAGCAAGGCTCCCCAACTAAGGTTGCTAAATGACCGGGTCGAGCCAGCCCTGAGGAAATGGCCAGAAAATGAAAAGCTACATGCTAAAAGAGGGTGGAATAATAGCACAGACCATCTGGCCACTTTGGCCATGGAAGACCAGGTTGGAGTCATGGTGTCAGATCCTGCTATGTAGGGCGAATTGGCTGAAACCAGAGATACTCGGACCGACCAAAGACGAAATTCGCATAGCTTCCGACCGGCCAGCATCTTCCTTAAGCGGTATATTCGCCCTTATTCCTGCGGCACTCAGCCGGTGGAGATATTTCAGAGGGGTCTCGTCTTCTCTCTTCTTGGTATGGAAGTACTGACGCGCCACTGACATCCCCGATCCGCAGTATTGTTCACCAAATAATTCGTCCAGCTGCCTTCAATTGTCTCGGACTTTTCGGCTAAGCTGCTGGATCCGGTCTTTTCCTGGACCCTTCATTAGGTCTCCGAAAATCAAACATTTATCATTGGCCGGTGTACGGTCTCTTAGGATGCTGACTTCGTCTTGTTTAGCCATCCTTGGGCCTGGTCGTCGTCCATGACCCGTCCAGTAAAATCCTTAAACTCGGACGTAGCAGACATCCGGACGCTGGTGATCGCCCCTGAGTCCGGGTCGAAAGCCTGGTCTGAGGCCATATTGGATCGGCGAGGCATTCCTAGATCCAGGTCATCTGGATCATAGTGACACCTGGCTGACTTGACGGAATCCATGTCCACATCACTGAGTGACGGCTTTCTATTCGGTGGCCGTCCGGGTCGGTGACCTGGTCGGTGACTAGGCGGGTCAGGATGCGTCTGACTCTGTCGACTGCACCGATTTCATGTCTTCGTCTACCGATTCCCTCCTATAATGATGGGCTGGTCCAGGCGCCTGTCTTTCCCGGTGGGCGATGGTGGCCACAGGTCAAGGGACAGATTGGTCAAGAGACGGCTCCAGGGAGGCAAGGTCCCTGTAGTAGCTGGATGGAACACCGGAGATTAGCAAGGGGCCATGAAGAGGGAATTACGGACGACGGCCAGGTACCGTCCAGGCTGAGATGAATGACCATTCAAGCTGGTCAAGTTATTTGGTGTACAGTACACAAACGTCCAGGTTGAGCTGGTCAGGCTGTTTTGGGTACAGTACATAACCGTCCAGGTTGAGCTAAGGTTCATATCCGTCCAGGTCAAGCTGGTCAGGCTATTTTGGGTAAGGTACATAACCGTCTGGCCAGGCTATTTACGGTAGGGTACACCATAGGTTTATATTGGTTCTAGGGATAAATATCAGTATATGTTACCCTTTCTAAGACACAAGTCGTCATTGGTCTACAGCAGAGGGCTAACAAGGTCCCCTCTAGTTGTTACTGTTTTTGCACGGGAAAGGTTGAAAGGAACCCACCGGAAGTTCCCTGACCGGGAGTCGTTGAGAAAAGCTATATCTCATTCAAGTCGCCCGTGTTTGGAACACCGTTTAGTTGTATTGGAAAGTGGGGTGAATTTTCGGCTTACTGTAGAAGATCGTTTGGATTTCCTGGATACACATAAGATTGGAGTAACCCCTTTGTTGTCTTGGTTAAGCTGGCCGATCGAACATTCTCGGTCCAGCATTTGCGGTATACTAAACTTAAGTTTAAAAAAACGCCAGTCCGCTCCCCGGTGAAAATTATCGCCCAGGAGCAACCCTAGACCTAACCCTCGTCCACCTATTCAAATCAGCTTTTAATTTTCGCCCTAGAGTCCTCCAGGAGAGCGTAACCGCCAGTGCTGACGTACACAAGGTGAGCTTATTGGATCATCCTAGTTGTCACAGCCAAGGTGATGGAAGTGACCGGTCAAGCAGCTTGATGCGGTTCGGACCAGACTTGATGAACGGAGTACCCCTCCGATAGTCAGTCATCTAGGCCCCGTGGGTGTTTGTATCTCGGAAGGAATTCCGAGAGCGACTAACCACAATGGTGCGCGTGCCCGGATCTCTTGGTGACCCTGGATATCACCGCGAGTCCCTAGTGGGCGGAAAACCAAAACCAATTAAATTTGTTGAGGACGTTGTGTCAGGTGCATTGGGGGAAGGCATATTATCCCCAATGCTGATGAAGATGGAAGGATGCGATGGCCGACTCGGATTGGGGAAGTATGAGGTCGACATTAAAGAAGAAGTTACTCCTCTAAAGGCTCCTACTGGAGCTGGTCCGGACTATGGTGCTGGTCACTATAGTGCTGGTCAGTATGCCCCAGCTGGATCCGGCTCGGACTATGGTGAAAGTCACTATAGTCCGAAGAAGTATCATGGTTTTGACTATTATCCGAAAGAACAAATCATGTGATGGATATCAAAGATGAAAAAATAAAGAATGAAGAAGAACCGAAGGTTGGATATGACAAGAGTGGAAAACTGGTCAGCTCAGGACCAGACCACCATTCAGGTCACCCACTCCTGAAAAATCTGGGTGGGCGAGGACCAGGCTACCTACCCCATAAGGTGAAACAGATCGGAACAACACTTGATAGACCACGTTTTGAAGAAGAAAATGGCTTATCACATAAGGTTACAGACACCGCCGACCTGGAGCGTGTTTACCACCTTAGGGAGTTTGGGTCAGTTCTTGCGGACAGATGAGGTCCTGAAGATAACCCAACCCAAAATCATTGGGTACCCTTTCCCTCCCATCTTTTCAGGTGGTCACTTAGCCCTTATTAGAGGACTATTTGACCAGCTCATACAAGCCGGCATCAAAATCGGTTGCCTTCGACCCGAACCAGTTAATCGATCTGGAGGCGGACAAGCTAAAGGAAGCATCCAGCGCGCTTCACGACCGTCTGGTACCGTTTGTGGGTCGCTCTCAACCTCAAAAGATGCCAGCAACTGCTAAGGCGACCTCACCTTGACCGCTGGTAGCAAGCAGACCGGTATAGATTCAGGCTCTTTACAGTATGAATCCGCCCCTTCGGAGGTAGATTCGACTGATTCATCTGTGGGGTATTACCCGTATAGCGCTTGGCCCTAGGGGAGCAGCGCGCATGGCAATGGCCACCAAATTTGGAGGAAACGAGGATCCAAGTGTCCCCGATCGGAAAGTGGTCAGGCAGCATAACGTCCAGACCCGGACGGTAGTGGCGGATCCGAACTCAAGGAGCGAAGTCGTAGCTGGTCCCTAGGTTACTCCTCAATCTGATCCTCAAGCTGGCACTCAAGTGCCGGACGAACTTCAGAATATGTTTTCGGTCATGATGGAAAGGTATTTGGAGGAGCAACGTTGGTCCAATACTGGCCGCTCCAGTCCAGGACTACATGACCAGCGCCTTTTAGCCCCAATTGACCCAGCTGGCTCTTTTCTGGCTGTCCTGCCCACAGCCCCCCTGGACCACCTCCTTTAGCCTGTTTCCATGTCCATGTACTGCTCCGACACTTGCGAGGATTCCCAAACGCCTTCGGCAGCCGCAATACGATGTCTGTTGTCTTGACCAGCAATATGAACCAATCAAAGACGACCTCGGCCAGGTGTACTTTACATCCGGACGTTAACTCATTCCGTAGCCACATCACCACACAGACACTGCGGACGTTACAACGTGCGAAGAGCCGAGAGCCAAAGGTGGAAATGGGGTTGAAGAGATATAGATCCAAGCCCAACCCCGACCAGGGCAAGGCGCCTGCGGCCCGACCGGCGAGAGCGGTCAGGATGATCGCAGTTGTGGTGAAGCCAATTTCCAAATCCAGAACAGAGGTTTTGGGTGGAATTTGGATATGCACTAGCCCGGAAGACCAACTATCGGAGGGGGTACTCCGTTGAGCCTGATCGCCATCAGGATCGGATGAATCATCACTATGATGACTGATCCGATCCTCCCGGTCTTGTGACCGGTCGTCATGTACGATAGAATCAATATTTAACTTCATCTCACCTTGTGTACCCATTGATCTTCGGTGCTTACACTCACTCAGGTGGACGCTTAGATGGGAAAGGTGATTCGAATCAGGTCGGAGGAGATGACCTTCTCGAGACGGGGGTGTTATCGGGTGGAAATCTTCACCGGAGAACGCGTTAGGG
Organism: Sclerospora graminicola; assembly: GCA_001887855.2. NCBI lineage: Eukaryota > Oomycota > Peronosporomycetes > Peronosporales > Peronosporaceae > Sclerospora > Sclerospora graminicola. The sequence continues at coordinate 21,330 of MIQA02017764.1, read as the reverse complement.
TTGACACTTGGTTAAGTATCTAAAGGCACTGATCGGGAAACTTCGTCCGATCAGACGAGCCAATAAAAACAAGAAAACCACGAAAACCACGAGAAACCACGATCTTCCGTAGTAAACCACAACGTTATCTCCACGAAACATTTCCAATTAGTAAAAACGTGTTCAAAACAAGTGCGCGTGAGGGTTGGGGGTCAAAAAACTAGGCAAACCCGTCGGGGGCTTCCAGTAAGCCAAAATGCGTCTATGCGCGTCTTATCCGGAATTAAAGTTGAGCTACAGAGGCCTAGGCTCCCAATGACCGCGACACGTGGCGGAGCGATTCTTTTCCTAGGGGGTAAATTCAACCCTATTATTATATATGCAATATTTAATACCTAATGTACCGTAGACCATTCTGTGTGACCCACCTCATACTTCAATCTTTATACATCCGGTTCAACACTAACTTGGCTGAACTCCTTCTTTCTCAGCACCTGGAAGCTGATTCAGGTCCGATCCAGGCCGGTTTAGGACCGGCTCGGGAACCAGGTCGAATCAGCCCTAAATCGCCTCGCACTGCCTCGAACCACCTCAGAGTCAACTAGACATCGACATCTTCGGCTCGCTCAGCCCTTTCTTCAACCTTCATTACGAGCACCTCCGGCAGCCGCCATCCGGTGTCTGTCATCTTGACCAGCAATCAAAGACAGCCTGGCCAGGTGTATTTCACATCCGGCCGTTAACTCATTCCGGAGCCACTTCACCACATGATCGGTTTCGTTTGTGGTCCTTCCAAATTCCCGTGAATCTTGGCAGGAATATTTTTCATGACCTGGTTGGTCTTCAGAAAAATATTTAACCCAGGCAAGTAAAATGTTCACTCGATATCCTTATCGGATCACCCCAACATGTTCGATACTTTTTCTTCGTCATCATCCAACATCCAACATCTTCAGCTTGGATTTAATATAATTCTTTGGTGGGTTGTATTGTCGTTCCATCTTTTTCTGTTATTTTCTTTATGTATAGGATCAAGGTCGGGGCCTTGATCCTTTCCCGGGTTAAGATTAGTTTTACCATAACCCGTGCCGGCTCCGGTCGGAGCCTTATGGGGAGGCCCGGGTTCGATTCCCGGACGGCGCATATTCTTACACTGCTTAGCTTGCTACTAAGCTTGGTGATTAGGGCAAAGACAACGTTTAATAGTTGTTCTCGTGTTTTTGATGTTGTCAAGACGGCTGTTTCAACTTTTATAAGGTAGCTTGGCCTCGGCATGACGATGGGCAGCTTGTCTTTGCTGAAGTAATTTCATCTTTATTATCGATCTGGCACTCATCCCGACCAGGTCGACTGTCGCTTCCTTTTATATTGTGCAGTATCGGAGGCAATACGCCTTTCTCCAATACAATCGAGAAAATTTCCTCCACTTTGATCGTTGAATCATTTTCATCATCAGAGCAATCACGGTGATATCCAGAGTAACCTAGTGATCCAGCCACGCGAACCATTGTGATGGAGCCGATTTCCAAATCCAAAACCGAAGTTCTTGGTGGAACCCGGATTCTCACTGGCCCGGACGAGATGAAGGCGACTTTCCCGATCTGGTTGGGGAAATGACTTATTCAAGACGGGGTTGTTCTCCGGTAGAAATTGTCACCGGAGAACGGATTAGAGATGATACTTTATGTAAAGTACCGTATAAGTTGGTCGGTAAGTATCGATCGACCGGACCAGCCAATAACGAGAGCTAATCAGTAACCACTTAGAGATACGTAAATGCCACGATATAATGTTCCGCAGTAAATTCGCTTAGTTATCTCCACAAACATTTCCAATTAATTAACGTGTTCTCGTGAGGGTGAGGATAGAATAATCCAGTACAATTCAGTTGGGGGATTTCCGGTGAGCCAAAGTGCGTCAGTGCGCGTCTCAACCGAGAATAATCTGAGCGACAGGGGCCATCGTTTACCCTGTTCTCCTAATGACCACCAACACGTGGGGGAGCGACTCACCTCTGGCACCCAACTCGACCTAATCAGAAACTTGTTTGGCCTGATCAAGAAGTCGGTATTAATCCCGGTGCCTGTGATGTGAATAAACGTTTTGATTTTGATAACGAAGTCATCAAGGAGGCTATGGTAAAGTTACATGACCACCTGGTACCGTTGGTCGGCGCCGAATCACTAACGTTGGTTGATACTTCACATCGATCACAGCTGATCGAACATCCCATGGCGAACATTGCACAGGACGACGATTTTGGCTTGCCGCTCGGCCCCTCTAAATTTTAGAAGTATTATACAACATTGGCTTAAATCGTGTCTGTGAAGGTTCTCACGGTTGGAATTTCGTAGATACGCCTACCTACCTGCCAACCGTGAGTACCACTTAATATTTACCTACAACAAATGATGTCATTATTTTACCCAGGTTGTAATAAATTGGCCCGTTCTTATGCAAGTACAGTCTTGCAGAGTTGATAATAAATTGGCCCGTTCTTATGCAAGTACAGTCTTGCAGAGTTGATGAAAGTCGCAACGTCGTAAACATCGGACCTAAAGGACGATTCAGCGCCTACCTACTCTCTTCCGCTTTGCCGCTTTATGAAGTCGATCGTGGGCCTATCGACTTATCAATGGTTGCACGGCACGCTCCACCCTGTTGAAATACAAGCACTGACCGACAGTATCTTGACACACCTCTAAAGTGAAATTTATTTTCTACATGTAGTGGATCGTCCTCTCGTGGGATTAAAGTGCACTTAGATCACACTATGCTATGCAACAACTACTCGATGAAGCGTACGAGCATGCAAGGTTTCAGAGAACTCATTTTGTCTGCCGACATGGTCATTCATTAGGCCAGCTGACTCTCATTCAGCAGAAAGTTGCTTTTAAATTGAATACATGTATAGTACCGGTAAATGTATGTAGATCGTTTTCATGTCGAGGATGGGGTAAACCAGCTGGGGTTCGTTTGATGGTGTAAAGTAAAGGCTGTCAGCAGAGACGAGTACCGTGGTAACCGACTCCTTCTTATGCCACTCACCATGGTTATTTCCAAATAGAACTGTCTCGACCTACTAAAAAAGTGTCGAGTGTTCGCCGAAGCGCATACGCCTTTTGCTCTCCTACACTATTCAGCAGGATGAACATCATGTCCATGACAGCGACGGTGGCCGCACTATTTGGAGTGGCGCAGGCCATCAACATCGACAATGGGTTCACACAGGATGGTACCACCACCTACTGCATGGGCGTAACCGGCGAGCCGGGCGCCCTCATTTTCGACACGCTGGAAGCCAGCAACGTCGGACGCTGCCCTGTGGGCATCACGCTCACTCTTACAAGCTTGAAATTTCGTGTGAATGAACCCATCACAGTCAAGTGGACGGCAAAAGCGAACGCTGAGATAACAAACTCCATTTTCCCGAACGCAATCGATGCGGCCACGAAACTTCCAGGCGCCGTAACGATTTCGAAGTTGTTTGCTTGCCTAGCTGGAACCAACTGTGCCACAAACGTAGTAGGAACTCCTATCGGAGCCGACGGAGCAAGCACCGGACCATTTGCCGCGGACGGCACGAAGGCGCTGGAGACCAACACCATTACCATCCCAACAGCTGGTGATTACATTATTGTGGGAATCGTGGCGTTGCCTGGTGACAGCGCTCTCAAGCTCACAGCGGAGGAGTACCTTGCGTTTATAAAAATCAGCATCACGAATGGAGACACGACCACAGGTAGCGTAGAAACCTTTGGTGTTGAATGTGCAATCAGCCATTGCTTCATGTTACCATTGCACCGCACGCTAACACCTTGTTCTTCACAGTTTCTGCGGACGCATCTTCTCCGGTCAGCTCACACAACACGACGATCGCGTCTGGAAACATTTCTGAGAAAAAGTCGGACACGGCTAGGGAGTCGAATGGAGTGTCTGACTCCTCGACAAAGACAAACGTGCCAACAATTTCTGATGATTTGACGAAAAAGGCGGACAAGTCAGTTTCGACTAAGTCGGGTAGCAGTGGCTTCGGTGGGGGTGGTTTCGTCATCATCGCTACCGTGGTAGGTTGTTGTATTGTGTGTGTCGTTGGCTTCGCCTTTGTGATGCGCCGCCGCAAGGAGAAGCGTATGAATGCCAACAAAGACCTCAACGACAATAGCGACGACAAGGTCGACCTCTCCTACATTGCCAACATCACGGCTCGCAATAATGACAAGAATGTTGCGAATAAGCTGATGAGCGCAGAGTCGTCGGCGGTCCTCAAGGCATCAACTGAGCGTGGATCTGAGCTGAACTCGGGCAACGGTAGCCCTGCAAAAAATAGTCTGAATACAGATGATTATTCAGAAAAGATTAATCAGGGAGCTGGACGTACAGCAGGGGCAAAAAGTCATCTGCATCAGATGAACAATGCTTCTTCGCTTCGCCAGAGCGCGACGTCAATGTCTAACTTTGGTGATTCGATTGTGTCTGCGCGACAGCAAAAATACTTGCAACATGTTGAAAATGAATGGAGCGGCTCCATGTCATCTCACATGGACTCTCGCCTCGATTCGATGGAGCAGGCCGAATTAAAGGCAAGGGGATTTGGCAGCATTGGTGGATTCAGCATGGTGAGCGGAGTATCGGAGGGCGACACGTCCCGCATCACGGGATTTAGCGAGCACGACTCAAATCGTGATATCGGCTTCTCGATGTCTATGGGTGAATCGCAGCTTGATGAAGACTACCGTACGACTGAGAACTCTCGAATCACCGAGGACTCTCGAGCAACTGGCTTCTCGGAAGCAATGGATCAAGCTCGACTAGACAGTGAGGTGTCGGTAGATTCGTATGGTTTCCGGGCATCTCGTGCCAGCGCAGATTCCTACAGCTCCGGCATGTCACCTTACGGTCGCGAGAACTCGCGTATCAGCCGCTTCAGTGTCGATTCAAACTTGGATAATTAGCACCATGGATGTGGTGGGTTGTGTTGCGTTTAGATTCTCGTGGTTGAACTCTGGGTAAGTAAATTTCCCCACTAGCCCTTATTCTGTCTGTACCGTTTTTCAGCTCGGCCTTGCCTGGAGAATAGAGTTACTACTGGAGACACGAGGAGTTCAAGGCTATGTGCTAGTAGGGTTTGTGCCAAGCAGCTAACAACTCTTTAGGGAATAAAACTTTCTCACCTTCTCCGTTTTGTTACAACTTTTTCGGCTAGTCAGAAACAAAACCTTCTCACCCATTACCTTAGATAAGCTTGTGTTCCTTGGCCAGCTTAGTAAGGTTCTCGATGGTTGAGGGTTCGCACTCTACCAGGGGGGCACGTACAACAGGCGAGCACTTGCCCATAAGCTGTAGCACCTTTTTAATAGGCTGTGGATTTGCCTCACTGAAAAGCGCCTTAACGAGGAAAATCTGTGCGCAAAATCATGTTAAACGTCATACAACCGTCGTTTACTGCGAATACAAACGAATATATGCTACAACGTACAGTCTCTAGAGCAGCTTTGCGAGCAGCAGCGTAGTCGCCCTTTAGCATTGGCTCCGTGACGGCTAGCACTTTTTTGGGAGCTGTTCACACGTACAATTACCAAAAGTTTGAGGTCTTCGTAGCTTGCAAAATTAACTTGACATGAGTACAATTACTCACAAGCGTTGGAAAGCACACTGATTACACCCCTGGCACCCATGGCCATAAGCGGAAGCGTCAGGTTATCGTCACCGGACAGAATCGTAATGTCGCACAAGGCAGCGATTTCCATTGCCTGGTCTAGTGACCCGGTAGACTCTTTAATGGCAACAATGTTCGGCAGCTTGTAGAGACTAGCGATGGTCTCGGGCAAAAGGTTTACGTTAGTCCGGCCAGGGATGTTGTATATAACCACGGGCAAACCGACATCCGCTACAGCCTTAAAATGGGCGTACAGGCCCTTCTGTGTAGGTTTATTGTAGTATGGGCATACAACTAGACAGGCGTCGGCGCCGTGCTTCTTAGCCGCGTGCGTCAGACGCAGCGCTTCGGCCGTGTTGTTGGAGCCTGTACCAGCGATAACTGGGACGCGGCCTTTGACCGCAGCGACGACCTCAGCGATCACGCGGTCGTGCTCCTCGTGAGTGACCGTCGGGCATTCGCCTGTCGTGCCCATCTGTACAGTCAATGCAGTAGTTGGTTAATTACAATTAAAATTGGTCACTCATACGTATTCCTTCGACGCACAGGCACGAGGCCATTAATGCCCTCCTCGATCTGCCACTCCACCAATTCACGTAGCTTGGTATAGTCCACGGTGCTACCATCCTCTGTAAAGGGCGTCACAAGCGCCGTGAATGCTCCTTCAAGCTTGATTGTCATGATTGCTTAAGAATGAGTGGTGACTACTCCCTCAGAATGACACGGTACGTTGTATCTGTTCTATGGTACAGGGGTATCTTCAATATTTTGGTACTGGTCACCTGATTGGTTAATAATATCCCACCCAGGATATCACCGGAGCCTCTCGCACGACCCTTGACTGAATGCACTGATGGTCACATTCGTGAGTGGCCGATCACTCCGATCCGCACTCTCCGGACTCCTTGCGGCATTGCTGACCTGACCAGTCATTCGTCACACCACACCACGCTGACCCACATTTCTTCCAGACTCAACTACCCTGCCCACCCCCTTTCGCATAGGTCCAACATGTGTACCAGCAACTCTTTTCGGTGATGTAGGCGGCGAGGCGCGCAGCCCACGAGCACGAGCACCCGGATTCTGCGCTGAATAGTTGTAGTGCGGGTGAGGACCGGCGAACCACGACGGGTCGTAAATCATGAGGATTTGGTAGTAGTAGATGGGCTGGCCGTGAGGCCAAGAGACGAGAGAGAGAGAAAGGCAAGCGAGGCGAGACGTCGGGGCCGAGAAGCGGCCCTCGGGAGCAACTGGAGCATGGTGCAGTGCCCTCAACGGTGGAGTCGGAACTAAGGACTAGAGATAAGAGGCCTCGGGCACTGAACTGAGTTCCAGGACCGAAGCATATTCATTGTTGGGTGAATAGAACTATCTAGAACGTGGATTTTGGAGTGCTGTTCTGTCTCTTATCTATCAACGGAGTATTGTCACTGCTCCATCTGGATCGGGTGCGGCCTGCTCACTGGCCTGACTCCCACTTGAGCTGGTTGTCACCAGCGATACCTCCAGCACCGGAACGAGTCTGGTAGTCGACATATCATGTAGCTGTTGATCATTTTTGAGCCACGATAGACGCTTAGCGACACGGAGCATCTCGGTGAACGCTCGAACGTGACACGTTCGAGAGGCTTAGTTAAAACTGTTGAAATACAGTTGACTTTTGAAAAGTACAAAATGTTTTCGGCAAATTCCGATATTGGTGAAAGGAAATTTAGGTCAGTATCTATTTTTACACCCAGCGACTCTTGATGGCGCTGTGACCTTTGGCGACCGAAGATCGAGGGACTTCTGTTTACGTACCGTGGCCATACAATGACTCCACTCCACTTCTTCGTCTTTCGCTGCCTCCCAGTACTCAGCATTCTCAGATGTCATGGAAGCTTTGTGGCTCTGGGGGATTGAGATGTCTTTGGCCTTCGGAAGTTTGCGCGGATCAGCAGGAACAGACTTGCTGGCCTTGCTTAGTGCAGCATAGACCTCAGAGCGATCACCACTTTCACGGACCTTGAGACTGGGGCGCCGAACCCGCTTGGGGCTACCACTGGTTTTTGTCTCATGCTCAACTACTCGTCGCTTCGATGATCCCGCAACGTCTCTTACTGGCGTTGTAGTTGAAGGGCTGTCTCCCACTGCTTCTGGGCGCACTCCCACTGGATCTGGACATAATGGTGACGTATCGGTGCGCTCAGCGACTGGTGGTGGAGGCACTACGGGTGGATGTGCGAAGCGAGTAACACTGGTCTTCATCGGCACCAATTCTGGATCCGCAGGGAGATCATGATTACCGAAGCGATAAGCACTGAGTGGCATCTTTTCAGCGTACCCCGACGGGAGTATAAACCGTTCCATGAACTTGAGATTGCCAGCACGGTGCTTGAGATTCTTGCACGAGGAAATCTCCAGCAGCAGATAGCCGTTGGGGTTTCGCGAGTAGCCCCCGAAGAGTGCAGGGACAACTCGTGGTTTGAGTTTCTCCCTTTTCTTCCGCATCGTGTCAAACACCGTCGCGTAGACAATGCACCCCCACGATCGCAAGTAGCTGACGTCAAGAACTTTTTTATACAGTAGTTCGTGAGGTGTCCGGCCCTTGAGGGACTTGGTGCTCGTGGCATTCAGCGTATGAATATCAAACAGGAACGCGGCTCCTCACATCATCTCGTGTAGGCCGATAATTAGAAGTAGCGCGCATGCGCACAAGGATGATACCATAGGCACGCTCGACGATAGCATTTTCTTCCGGGCTGTATGGATTAGTGAGCTGCCGTTCAATACCCAGCTCCGCACACAATTCCGAAAAGGTCGAAGTCGATCAACTCACCACTACCATCCGCGTGAAGCGTCTTCACACGGTACCCATGATGCTAAAACTGGTTGTTGAGGAGCCGGACAAGTGCAGCAATGTGGATCTTGGCCTGGCCCTTAGTCTCAAAGAGGAAGCCCCACTTGAACCGAGGGGCTTCATCAACGATGACCAGAGTATAAATACCTCTGTCGATGGCGGGATCCTCCATCTGAGCCAGATCGAGACTCAGTCGCTCGAGAGGTACCTTTTCTCGCTCGGGTTTTGTGTTGTAGGACACTCGCTTGGTCTTAGCGAGGATGCTTCGTTTGGTGCAGTGGTTAAGGCCCTGCCCTCGGGACTGGGAGATTGCGGGTTCGAGTCCCACCGTGGACGAAAATCCAAAGTCGGATAGAGCCGGGGTCCAAAAGTGTAATGAAATGAGGTCCTTACAGCACCGCGCTTAAAATGGCTTACACCAACCTGTATAGGGTCAGGTTCTCTAAATATTCTCTTAGCGAGGATGCAAGGAACACATTCGTAATCACTCAACTGATTCTTGTTGGTGTTAGACCAACAACAGCCTTTTGCATCTGCATTTAGCGCCGATGCCACATGATGGTGTTGTTGGTGTCTTGAACCCCATTCGAAACCGCGAGCACGCGATGTTCACACACAAAAGTTTTTTTTTCTTTTTGGTACGGAGCTGGTAAAGCCCATTATCCTTCTCGAACACCAGATGCAGGCTGCCGCATGTTGCCGAGATCGCACGCTGGTCGTGCGTGAATGCGAGAACGAAGCCGGATCGCTGCAGATAGTCCATGGATATGAGGTTGATGGTCACGTTGACGGAGAAGTACATATCTTCCAACACACACTCAGAACAGTCAACACCATTATTTAGCATCATTACTGCCGCTCCTTTCTCGTTCACAATCTCACTGCTTCCATTGGCCATGTGGAGACGGTGATTCTTTGTACTTGTCAAGTACTCGAACACGCTCCCGTTACCACAGATATTGACTTGCGAACCGGAACCGAGACACCACGTCACATAAGCTGCACTTTCTGGTCGACCACTCACCGACAGCACAACGGACGCAACACGAGAGATCGATTTTTCTGCCGCATCAGCACGAATGACCACCCGACCGCTGGCTTGAGTGTTGTCAGTGTGTTTGTTCGTGCACTGATGCGCTTTGTGACCACACTGGTTGCACTTGCGACAGCGTGGGCAAAAATCCCGACGCTTGCTCGATCCACGAGCACTGTTCCTTCCTTGGCGATTCTGGTACTGTTGAGCTTGATCGCGTGGTCGCCCATCTTGACCCCCTTGTCCACGTGCGTAGTCGCGCGTAGAGCTCGAGTAGTCACGATCGGGCAGACGCGGTTGTTGTCACGGCTCAGGCGCTCACGGCGCGCACTCACAACGGCTGGGCGCTGACCATTGCGCGTATCGAGATCATCGCGAGACATATATAAGTTTTTGGCCGCCGTGACCATCATTAGGGGTGCACCTAGGGCACTCTTCTGGGTGTGTTTATGACTAATATCTGGAAAAACGTCGATCACGTTGGTCAACATGATGCGAGTCATCCAGTCATCACCGAGCTCAGAGTACGTCTACTTGAGCTCCAACTGGGGCCGCTCAATGTCCTTGATATAGTTGGCGACTGACTGGTCCGTAGGAAGCTTAAACGTAAATAACTCGCTCAAGATTGTCACGGGGTTCATGGAGTGGCGCTGACCAAACATGTTCTGGACCTCCCTCCAAAACCGACGATGTCATTCGCCTTGATAAATTCGTCGAGCTTAGCACTCACTTCTTGAGATATCGAGAAGGTCATCTTGTCCATGGCCTTGTTCGCTCGCGCATGCCAGTAGAGTCGCTCACGCTCGTTTCTCGCAACGGTCGAGACACTCGACGCCAGTCACAATTTCTTAGGCTTGATATCTCTCAATGCCCCTTCTACATATCGGCCACGGTTACCATCTTGACTCCACAGATCGAATTAGGGTGGCCGCCCCGGTTGATAATTTAAACCAATCAGGGATCGCCACCGTCGGGTGTATTCCACATCCCGTAGTTGTTAAACCTAGAATCACTTCACCACAGTCGCCCCTGAGTCTTGTCGTAGCCGCACAACGGCTGGGGCACGATCTCTCCAATCTTTTACCCAGCACGTTCCTTCCACGAATATGTCACGCTTTGGTAAGTCTCACCTCCAGTCTTTTGCTGACCTAGTCAGGCTGACCTGCGGTCAGCCTCAGCTTAAACTGTCCTTTTGCTGGCTATCTTGGTGCACTATGACTCCAGCTTTTCTTATCCGTCCTGAGTTTTCTTGCCCAGTCATCCCGATTGGTGTTGATCCACGTTCGTCCGAAGGGCAGACACTAGTGACCTTGTGGTAAAGTAGATTCGAAATGTAAATGTAAGTGGCCCATACCGCTACGATGATTGGCTACATTACGGCATCAGTTATTATTAATTTGTGAAAAAGTGGTTCAGATGCCCGATGGGACGTGTGGAGCGATCGAAGTGACATTTGCCCACCTGGGACGGGTCGACCTAACCAGGGATGAGGTGATCGGCAACGGTTATACGATGAGGAACATATGGAGAAATAGTGGAAAAAACCGTTACTTGATCGGATCCAAAATGATCTTAGTGGAATGGGCTGGTCAAAGTGGCCGATCGTGTCTGCAGTGATAACGCGACCGACCGGACCTTCCCCAGTTCTTCCTCTCAATCAAATGCTGTATCTTGAACGTATGTTGTTGTGCTCGCTTGGTGATAGATCGGAGAACGCCGTCTAGCTCGGATGGTCGATTTATTGTGGTCGCTGGGTGTTATTACAGTTAAACGTTGGTGCTTTGGTCAACATGAACTGGCTCGACTGGTCGGTCACCCCGGCCGACTTACCTACCGGGTAATTTGGAGATTATAAGATAGTTACGAACACCGATAGGTCGATGGTGAGGTTTGAAGTTAATCGATGATTGTCGGATTACGTATTATTGTGGCTTGGAGGGCCGACCGGAACGATCAAATGGGCAAAATGAAGACAAGATCTGGAACCTGGAGATATGGTCACGAATATGGAATACAAGAAAGACAAGGAATACATTATCGCGATATATTAATGCATTAAAAGAGAAACGAAATGGAACTGGTTTTCGATAATTATGGGCCATACTTCGTACATAGACGAGAGATCTGAAGCCCAGGAGGATCCATAGGATTCTGGCGATACTGGTTTCGCCAGGGATCTTGGTGGTCAACGAAGGTCAAGGCGTGCAATGAGCCGATCGGGGCCGGATGTCTATACCCTGGGTACCAATCTCCGGCGTCCGGCGAAACCCCTCTGGCTTCTACCCGCCGAACAGGTAGGTGCAACACTGGAGGAAGCAGGAAAACATTCATATCATATTCGTTGATCTGTATGCAATCCGCCACGAAATCACAAATTACAGCCCAGGCGACCCTAGCTTTGCTACGGCGACGTTTGCGAGCATGGAAATATTGTTCCAACCAATCATCCTTGCGCATGCTTCTGGAGATCGGAAACTGATGGGTAGATTCCCATATCACTTGTCAGCTTTCCTGGCAGATTCGATCCAAATGCGACTTAAGTGCGTAAACCCAAGGTTGATCAGGGAAACCTAACCCAAGCATAGGGGTCGAAAGAACCTTCCAAGGTTTCGAGTCGATCATAACCCGAACAGCATTCGCCGTGAGCAAACATGAATGTCACTGGTCCCGCGGAGGCGCCGGTGACTTGGGAGGGAAAATCCTCTTGCCTGGGCGAGAGAAACAACGAGGAACAGTTTTCTTTTTGAATTGAAGGACCATCGGGGTTAAGTCCCACACTTGACGAGCAGCCAATGGCTTGCGAGACTCAAGTTGAGCTGCCGTCGGTTCGGTCTCTGGGATGACGTACAGATTCATGAACTTCTTGCTCGGATCGTAACTGTAATCGTCTTCTTCCACGGCTGAACGTGAAGCCGGGATGAAGACGCCAGTAAAGTTAGCAGACCGGCCAGTCGATGTTGCACCAGATTACGGGAGACCACTCGAAGTAGCAGAGGCCGGTCGCTTATCTTTCAGGTCACCCATTTCGTCGTCGTCCGAAGACGGTAGGTCAGTTGCTTAACATAAGGAAGCTGGGAAGCTGGTTTCGTTGAACTCTTTGCCGAAACCCGCCGACCGGTACTTCGCGACTTGGCCATAGCGGTCCGGGTCAGTTCGTCCAGGTCAGGAAGTACTGACGCACCACTGACATCCCCGATCCAAATTATTGTTCACCAAATGCTTCGACCAGTTGCCTTCAATCGTCTCGGACTTCTCGGATAAGCTGCTGGATAGGAGGATATTGTACGATTGAATACTGAGTATATGTCATAAGACTACACCGACCGATACAGGATCATATACACATATCTAGCCAGACTATTTATGACCATTCTATTGCCTTCAAATATTAAAACTGATAATAGTCTGCGCCAGACTAATTTGACATTTTCTAATCCAGAATAAATGCGGTGGCTACTGTAAAGAGAAAATGATTTTCTACCACTTGGTATATTTAGTGAAACTTTTATCTCAATACACCTTCTCCGTCTAAGACTGGATTAGTTTTCCAAGCAAAGTTGGATTTCAGGTTTTAGGAAAATGAGGTTTGATGCAATGTCTGATTCTTTACCGTGTAAAGTTGGGTTGTTTTCGTACTTAGGGAAGACATCACTGTGAACAGCACTGTACTGAAACTCACCAGGAAGTCACCAGTGGAAGATCATGTACTGCTCATGTGTCCCTCCACTGTCTTGTGCTAGTGATCCCCATATGTATTGATTGCTATGTGTATCCACTAGCAGAGGTTGCTGTCCAAGCTGCTGCGCTACGTTTGCGTGTGTGACGCCGTCTATGCATCCTCTGTTAGTGCATTTTGTCAAAAAGCTCGTGTATCATGTCATTGCGTGCTGCGGGCCCATTTGGGTGGTGTTGTTTCGCCCAAATGTGTGATTCTGGCTGATCACGAGCATCCGGAGCTGGTGGTGGCAGCACGAGACACGACATTACTACTGGAGTTACGGATCTCCGTCTTCACAATGAGCGTTTTTGGACGGACAAGACCATCGTGGCATAGTGCACGGGAGGGCTTGGTTGGTGCGCCATCTACGTGATGATCTACGGAAGCTATTAAAACAATATCCAGATTACCGTGTCGTGATAACAGGTCCCAGTCTAGGAGGAGCAGTTTCAGCATTTAGTGCAATGCAGTTGCGGAACGAATTGTCGACCATTCAACGTTATGCGTTTGGGACACCAGCATGTGTGACGCTAAAGCTAGCAACTGACAGCTATAACTTTGTCACGACGATAGTGAACGGATATGACTGCGTGCCACGTAACTTGCTGATTAAGTTGCAGGAAGAGATTCGTCGCTTCGTGGAGTCGATAATTGACACTTCATCCCCAAAGTCGTTTTGCTATTAAATTTGCCATTGGCTTTCGCCTGTCTAAACCACATATCGATATATATAGATATTTTTAATATCCTCGAAATTCACTGGGCGGTAGGTCCAATTCCATAATGACGTTCGGTCGGCAATATTCATCCATTTTGAGGCTATAAATCGGAGACCGATCAGCACTGAATAGGGATTCTTGGTTATCGCTTATTTTTTATACCCATTTCTATGCATAGATGCTGAACGTAGGCGCTCTCCCGAACCAGATTCCAACCTGAGGAGCGATCTAGATCAAATATTTTTTCGGCGTCAGGCCGAAGTGTGGTGGAGCCGATTTCCAAATCCAGGACGGAAGTCTTGGGTGGAATCCGGATACCCACTAACCCGGACGTCCAGCTATCGGAGGGGGTACTCCGTTGATCCTGATCGCCATCAGGATCGGATGAATGATCACTATGATGACTGGTCCGATCCTCCCGGTAATCCGACCGGTCGTCATGTACGATAGAATCCATGCTTAACTTCATCTCACCTTGTGTACCCATTGATCGGGGGTGGTTATACTCACTCAGATGGACAATTAGATGAGAAAGGTGATTCGAATCAGGTCGGAGGAGATGACCTTCTCGAGACAGGGGTGTCCTCGGGTGGGAATCTTCACCGGAGAACGAGTCAGTGTCGATACTTAGTTAAAGTATCTAAAGGCATGATCGGGAAACTCGTCGATCAGGCCAGCCATAAAAACGAGAGATAACGAGAAACCGAAAACACGATAAAACACGATTTCCACAGTAAACCACAACGTTTCTCCAGAAACTTTCCAATTATATAACGTGTTCAAAACACGTGCGCGTGAGGGGTGAGGGTGTTTAACCCAATAAATCCCGTCGTGGGAACTTCCGCGAGCCAAAGTGCGACTATGGCGTCTCGTCCGGATAAATAAATGAACGGGGGAAGCCTTGTTGTCCCCGTTCTCAAAAGTAGCGCCAAGTGGCGCAACGACTTCTTTACTTGGGGAGAGAAAACAGAACCTGGTATTAGATTATAAAACTAAAATTCAGTACCAAATGTAACCTACACCAACCTATGTGGCTTACCTAATACTTATACCTTGAACTTCTTGCCACCTGATTTATTCCATCATCTTCGGAGAACGTTCCTCGTTGATCTTCAACCTGAATTGCACCCTTTTTCGACTGATCTTCAACTGATCCCGATTCGGCCCTCGACTGATCTTCAACTGACCTTGATCTGGTCCGAACCAGCTTTGATCGATCTTCAACCGACCTGACCTTCGCCTGATCTGACCCGATACTTCTGGGATCGGCACAAAACCAACTTGGAATCAACTTCGAGATCAGCTCGAATCAGCCCGAAACCAGCTTAGAATCACTTCGAGATCAGCTCGAATCAGCCCGAAACCAGCTTAGAATCACTTTGTGATCAGCTCGAACCAGCTCGATCCAGCTCGAATCGGCTCAAAATCACCTCAAGATCAGCTCGAACAAGCCCGAAACCAGCTTAGAATCCACTTCTCTTGTCGGTCCAAACCTGTCTTCTGTCTCCAACATGCGTCAACCTTGAGAGGCCGACTCGAGATTAATCTTTCTTTGAGGTTGGACTCGACCCGATACCTGGAAGTCGATCAGGGCCGGCTCGCTGATCCTCGTAACTGGTATTAGCTGGTTCCAGCTGATATAAACTATGCAAGCCACCGCCTTATATAGTCTTTTACGTACTCGATCTTCACGTCTTAAGGCTGATCCAACTCGTTTAGTCGGTTAGCAGAGATCTTCAACACCACGTCACTTGGACCACTTGGATCAGCGATAATCGGCTTCCATACTCATACTCCACCATAACCAACACATCAAACCGTCCATAAACATTGTTTCGCTACGTACGTCTTAGCCGGTCCGACTTTAAAGTCAACCCGGTCTGGCATCTGGACATTCTTGTCTGGACGTAATACTTGGCCGATGCACTTTTCCTTGGGACAGGGTGCGCTAATGATAACTTTAGTATCCACGACCCCGTTATCGTTCGCACCCTTTCGAGCCGGGTCGACTCGTCCCAGGTAGCTAATTGACACTTTCTGCCCATCTATGATGGGTTCTCTCGAGATCATACAGCTAGCGCAGCGGTGTGGACAACTAGCATTTACATTTTTTAGAAACCGCTTTACCACAGCCGCCCCTGAGTCTGGTCGCTACCGCACAACGGTAGCGGCCTGATCTAGCCTAGCACGGTTCTAAAGATTCAGAAATGTTCAAACATTTTTGTCCCCACTCTGGTAAAGTCTGCTGATCATTCGTTGCCCGCATACTTTCCTATCACTAATCTTCAAGAGCTATGCAGATCGCGTCTTCATACATCATTTGCGGTAAAACCAGTGAGCTGGCCTCTGACCATGGATGGCAACAAATAAAGATGAAGAACCCTGCATGAAGAGGTCGGGCGTCTTTAATGTTCGCCAAAGGCATATTGTTTCAGGAGGGCCGGCCTATTCAGTCAGGACAATACACGTGGTGAATATCTCAAGTTCCATGTTGAACATGACAATCTGGTCACCGATCAAGCCAATTTCAGAGCGGAGTCTAGTCATCCCAAAAGGAAAGGAATTGGTCGATCGATGCAGCCATCGAGTGAGGGCCACAGCCTAGGAAGAAACCGTCAAGCATGTATGCAACTCAGGAAGTAGATCGACGAGGTTAAGTCCCAGCATATACAGCTCCAGATAAGACCCGATCTGTTCCTATCCGAAAGAAAGATCGAGAAACCTAGGAAATGCTCTACGCAAATTCACCGGATACGTGAATTTCAAACCAGGTCGATCGGTGGGAAACCGGAGGACTAGCCAATCGGCACCTCATTAGGCCTTGGTTCAAACTTCATCGCACATCCGCCAGTGCCATCCTCAGTCCGATAGCCCCATACTTAACGTCCTGCACCGGCAGCTCCAATCAGCACCCTCAAACAAGATTAGAGTACTCTATCTATTGCATGTGTCTCATTTTTATAGATGGATATCCATTCTAATTGAAAGCGTAATCCCAAAATCATGGTCATTCCGAAGGCCACTTTAAGTACTTAGCTCACACAGAAATCATAAAACACAATAGATCTGGCAGAACTTCTTGATGGCAGTACAAAGCAAGGCATTGAAGATGTTATTTGAACCATGCCCAAACTGCCGGATAGAGCCCATGTTGCTAACAGTGAAGCGCGTGATGTTAGGCACGTTTCGGAGGCATACCTTTGTGGGGTGCGGACCCTTCCATCTGAATCACCGCGTACTTGACCACCTCAAGGACGAAACTTCATTACGTAGGTTCCACCTATTCCTTGACCATACAAGTTCAGAACGGTCACAGAGCTCGTGACCATACCCTTTACAAGCTTGGTGGAGAACGACTGAGAAATAACTAGCTTATGGGTGATAGAAATAATCAGAGGATGCACACAACCGTTTATCAAGATATCTAAACCCTGAGCACCAATGGTGTAGGTAATCCGTTCGTCAATTTTACCACTGTAGTGGATCAGCGTAATCTCATCAGCCTGAGTTTACGGCGCAAAGCATGGATTTGAGGAAGCTGCGGGGCGAGCCAATGGTCGTAATTGGAAGCACATGTAAGCTCGTAATCTGCAGAAGACGACGCTCTACAATTCGTGACGGGCACTCAAAGGCGGCCTTCGTCACCGCAGCAAGACGAGACTGCAAGTCATATTTGACCAGATTGTTTTCATGGTAGTGCAACCAAACCTTTTTTCATGGCATTGACCTCTGGCTTCAAGGCACCTTTCTTGATCTGCGCGAGTTTCTTAACAGCTTCACGTTCAGCGAGCTAGCTGACAAAGCTCAGACAACTCATTTATACATTCAGTCTTCCCGGCATTTAATTAACTTTCACCCTCTGTTGCAGTGGAAACTAGTTTATATAACACTTTCACGATTTTAACTACTTTCGCACAATACCACCATCAATCAAACTGACGCTAGTTCTTTTGTTGACAAGGGAAAACGGATGGGTTGTCACGTTGGCAAAACAAAACTTCTATTTTGACCACAGGAAAATCGAAACTGAACTTATCGTAAGCACCAGATATTTCACGAGAGAGCGCGAAGGGTTGTTGTTGTCGTCATCATCATACTTCTTGTTTCTCGAGAATTGACGGCAATGCGATTTTGATCTCAAATGAGCACTTTCTGCCTTGACATGCGGACCGCGAGGAGAAGAAAGACATCGGTATACATCGTGGTTTATCTCTTCAAAAAATGGCAAGACTAAGTGCAACGTTGACGTGTTGAAAAACATTCTTTGGACCCTGGCGCCGTATACTTTTGGCTCGTGCTTAAAACGTTAATCACCATTTTGCACCCTGCACTTCCTTCTCCGAGAGCAACCAACTCACTCTAAAGCGGCGTCTATAGATCGAGAACCTTGTCGAACATTCCATCAAGGGTGGCGCCATTGTAGAGCTGCTTCAAACTCCATGAAAAGACTAATCGTTCATCCAACCACAGACCCTTTCAAGCTGTCGCCATTTCTGACTAAAGCGACTGAGCGGCCTATCTATGAGCGGTCTCGACTCGCGATATGTCTAATTTCCATTACTCATCACGGATTTTCGGTATATCCATTTTTATTGAGTACGGAATGCCGAAAGGTTAAAACCCTTATGGCTTGGCTCGACATCAAGGGCAAATTTCCCCGTTTACAATCGTGTGTACGGACACCAGCAATCATTTCCCCGCGGAAATTTTTCCCTGAAAATTTTCAGCCCACTCGGGAAATATGCGACGATAATGCTTCCTGATAGTGCCAAAGGGGTGGATAGTCTTTATTTGTCTCCAGAGCGCGGAAGGGTACGAGCGATGCGTCGCGATCGTCGAAGAAGCCGAGAAACTGTGCTCGGCAGTCGGTAATGGCCCTTGCTGTGGCTGTTGGTGTTGCTGCTGATCTAGAAATGACGTCTGCCTTGTATACATCGGCGCGTTCTTGTCGTTGACATTCGGCTGCTGATAATCCAGCTGCTGATAGATTTGTTTCATTTCGTTTTCCTTTGGCTCAGCACGTATTGCATTCAACGCTGCGGCGGCAGCACTCGCTCAGTGGGAATCAGGAATCGATGGTTGAATCTCTTCTTGACCCACAATCAGCAAGTCTAAATGCTGATACAAACAGTGGCAGTCTGTCACAGGACACACCTTATGAATGTTAAACCAGTCTGTTGGAATTACGAGTTGATTTTCGATGAAAATGAAATTCCAAGTTAACAGGTTATAAAGTACGATTTAGCACTTAATAACTTAATAATACATTTATTACATCTTTTACTTACAACAACACAAGCGACTGACTTCTGGTGGTAGTGCGGTGCGGAGCGCCTCTACCAACTGACTTAAACGCTAAGTAGAAAAACAGGGTCGCCAGTAATTTCTGACCGGATTGCAGGCACCGGGCGCTACATTGCTGGTGCCTGCTACTTTACGCTAAAAACCACTTTTCCTACAGGTTATGAGCCCCAGGAACCACGGGCTCTGACCGCATTTTGAAACTACCGAAAGTGAATTGTTTGTGGAGTTTTCTATCTCGTTCAAAGTTTACGTTTTTGTTTCGATTACTGGAGACTATTTTGGTTTTCTCGTGTGGATTGTTTCCTGTTGTTACGACTACGAGCAGGTTTCTCTGCTGATTTTAAGTTTCTCACTGGTTAATACTAAAAGATGGATGAAGAAAAGGCCAAAAAGGCCGATACGAATATGGATACGATTCTGGAATATCTAAAACGCATGGACCGGCGCCTCGAGGCAGTAGAAGAGGCGCGGTCGCAGGGTTCGGCTCCCAGCACGTCGCCAGGGTCCAACAAGGGCTCTGAATACGCGAGTGCTTTTCGGGACACCCTGAAAAACCACGGGCCGTTCGGGATGAAAATGACCCTGAACGACCTCGGTGGTGAAGAAGGTATTGGGCGCGGGGGTGGTATAAGGGGCGGTGAAGAGGCCTCACCACCGATGCAGGCGCCGGGAATAAACGTGCCGGGAATGGCAGCCGGGGCAGGAGTGCCGGGAATGGCAGCAGGCGTGGGTATACCCGTAAATTTAGATGGCAACCCGGTGGCAACCACGAACGGGGTTAAAATCCCAAGGTTAAGCTGCCAAAATTTCTCTGGAATTGAAATTTACCCAGGCCTAGGGTCGGGGTTCAAGAAGTGGGCGTATCTCTTTATCGAAGCCCTGGAGATAGCCGAAATTGCTTCCGGTTTCGTATGGAACGACCGTTTAAAGGTCAACAAGTTGGGAGAGCACCTGGAAGGTGTTGCTCTCAAGTATTTCCAGGCTAACATTGGTACCTGGTGGCAAGCGTCGCCGAATCTTTATTTCGTGCTGGAGCAAATGCTGAGTGCGTTCAAAGTGAACATCTCGCACTATCAAGCAGCACAGCTTTTCGCAGCCGAAAAGGACCCAAAAAGGTCCTGGACAGAGCATTTTCTGTACCTGGTTGCGTTGGCCCGTGAAAGTGATTCGAACGAACGCTTGATTGTGGAAAATATTGTTAAGTTTGCGGCCCCAAGGCTGAAAATTGCGTTGATGGTGCGGTACAATCCGCAAAGACAAGACCATCTGCAGCACGCCCAGGAATTGATATCCTGAGCGCAAGAACTGGACGATGACGCTTACAAGCTTAAGCGACCGGCTTTGGACGACCCGCGGTAAACTCGATAAATGAGCAGGGTGGCAAACGTGTCTGTTATGGTTGTGGGCTCGAAGGGCACATGAAACGAATTGCCCGCAACAAGAGCCCAAGAAGGGCCATCACAGGAACGAAAGACGCGGGCGGCAGGGCCCCAAGGATAACGAAAGACGTTTTGTGCTGTCTACGAGCGAAAGCGCGGAAGAAGAGGCCGAAAAAGCAGTTTTCGGTGATGATTTGTGGATTGTGGACAGTGGGGCGAGTCGACACCTAGTTTCAGACGAAAGTCTTCTGGAAGACGCGCGTGAATGCGGTCAGGAAGACGCATTAACTCTTCCAGATGGTGGGACACTCCAAGTGACTAAAGTTGGACAAGTCACATTGCGTGCAAGCGATGCCACTACAAGGAGCGTCAAGATTACGCTTACGGAGGTTTTCTTTGCGCCGAAACTGGCAAAAAACCTCATATCTTTGGGGTGCTTACGAAAGAAAGGATGCATTTTAAGAGATAACGGAAAAAGAATGGAGTTATTTTTTCGAAACCAAGTTTTGTTTGATATTGAAGTTTATGGTTCTGTTTTTGTGGCTCACCTGCGTGCAGACAAACCATCAAATTGCCGTAAGACGTTTTCAAACATGGTCATGAACGTAGCCCAAAGTGATGTAGGAGACGAAGTGCAAGAAGGCACCCTACATCATTTCCATGCACGGCTCGGGCATATTTCTTACGACGCGGTTGAAAA
>MIQA02017762.1:0-15779 GCA_001887855.2 Sclerospora graminicola | reverse complement strand
AGGTTATAAAGTACGATTTAGCACTTAATAACTTAATAATACATTTATTACATCTTTTACTTACAACAACACAAGCGACTGACTTCTGGTGGTAGTGCGGTGCGGAGCGCCTCTACCAACTGACTTAAACGCTAAGTAGAAAAACAGGGTCGCCAGTAATTTCTGACCGGATTGCAGGCACCGGGCGCTACATTGCTGGTGCCTGCTACTTTACGCTAAAAACCACTTTTCCTACAGGTTATGAGCCCCAGGAACCACGGGCTCTGACCGCATTTTGAAACTACCGAAAGTGAATTGTTTGTGGAGTTTTCTATCTCGTTCAAAGTTTACGTTTTTGTTTCGATTACTGGAGACTATTTTGGTTTTCTCGTGTGGATTGTTTCCTGTTGTTACGACTACGAGCAGGTTTCTCTGCTGATTTTAAGTTTCTCACTGGTTAATACTAAAAGATGGATGAAGAAAAGGCCAAAAAGGCCGATACGAATATGGATACGATTCTGGAATATCTAAAACGCATGGACCGGCGCCTCGAGGCAGTAGAAGAGGCGCGGTCGCAGGGTTCGGCTCCCAGCACGTCGCCAGGGTCCAACAAGGGCTCTGAATACGCGAGTGCTTTTCGGGACACCCTGAAAAACCACGGGCCGTTCGGGATGAAAATGACCCTGAACGACCTCGGTGGTGAAGAAGGTATTGGGCGCGGGGGTGGTATAAGGGGCGGTGAAGAGGCCTCACCACCGATGCAGGCGCCGGGAATAAACGTGCCGGGAATGGCAGCCGGGGCAGGAGTGCCGGGAATGGCAGCAGGCGTGGGTATACCCGTAAATTTAGATGGCAACCCGGTGGCAACCACGAACGGGGTTAAAATCCCAAGGTTAAGCTGCCAAAATTTCTCTGGAATTGAAATTTACCCAGGCCTAGGGTCGGGGTTCAAGAAGTGGGCGTATCTCTTTATCGAAGCCCTGGAGATAGCCGAAATTGCTTCCGGTTTCGTATGGAACGACCGTTTAAAGGTCAACAAGTTGGGAGAGCACCTGGAAGGTGTTGCTCTCAAGTATTTCCAGGCTAACATTGGTACCTGGTTGCAAGCGTCGCCGAATCTTTATTTCGTGCTGGAGCAAATGCTGAGTGCGTTCAAAGTGAACATCTCGCACTATCAGGCAGCACAGCTTTTCGCGGCCGAAAAGGACCCAAAAAGGTCCTGGACAGAGCATTTCCTGTACCTGGTTGCGTTGGCCCGTGAAAGTGATTCGAACGAACGCTTAATTGTGGAAAATATTGTTAAGTTTGCGGCCCCAAGGTTGAAAATTGCGTTGATGGTGCGGTACAATCCGCAAAGACAAGACCACCTGCAGCACGCCCAGGAATTGATATCCTGGGTGCAAGAACTGGTCGATGACGCTTACAAGCTTAAGCGACCGGGTTTTGGACGACCCGCGGTAAACTCGATAAATGAGCAGGGTGGCAAACGTGTCTGTTATGGTTGTGGGCTCGAAGGGCACATAAAACGAAATTGCCCGCAACAAGAGCCCAAGAAGGGCCATCACAGGAACGAAAGACGCGGGCGGCAGGGCCCCAAGGATAACAAAAGACGTTTTGTGCTGTCTACGAGCGAAAGCGCGGAAGAAGATGCCGAAAAAGCAGTTTTCGGTGATGATTTGTGGATTGTGGACAGTGGGGCGAGTCGCCACCTAGTTTCAGACGAAAGTCTTCTGGAGGATGCGCGTGAATGCGGTCAGGAAGACGCATTAACCCTTCCAGACGGTGGGTCGCTACAAGTGACTAAAGTTGGACAAGTCACACTGCGCGCAAGTGATGCTACTACAAGAAGCGTCAAGATTACGCTTACTGAGGTTTACTTTGCGCCGAAACTGGCGAAAAATCTCATATCTTTGGGTTGCTTACGAAAGAAAGGCTGCATCTTAAGAGATAACGGAAAAAGAATGGAGTTAGTTTTTCGAAACCAAGTTTTGTTTGATATTGAAGTTTATGGTTCTGTTTTTGTGGCTCATCTGCGTGCAGACAAACCATTAAATTGCAGTAAAACGTTTACAAACATGGTTATGAACGTAGCCCAAAGTGATGTAGGAGACGAAGTGCAAGAAGGCACCCTACATCACTTCCATGCACGGCTCGGGCATATTTCTTACGACGCAGTTGAAAAATTGGCCCGAGACCCGAGGTCAGGCATTAGAATTACGGACCACTCACGTCCTAATTGCCTGACCTGTGCAGAGGTCAAGGGATACAAAACTAAACAACCAAAACAAGATTCCGGAAGGCACTCACCGATCGATCGCGTGGGTGGGGTGATATGCAGTGATTTGAAAGGCCCAATAACCCCACGCGATCGGCGTGGAAACAGATTCCTCGTAGTGTTTGTGGATCACTACAGTATTTACGTGCGGGTTTTTGCAGCACGAACGAAAGATTGTGCCGCAAAAATGTTTGAACACTTCTTGTGTTGGTTTGAACGAGAATTCGACTGCCGCATCCACGTCCTGCGCACTGACGGCGGAGGAGAATATCGCACGGTTGATTTGTTCTGCAAGCAGACGGGTGTGCGGCGTCAAGTCACCGAGGCAGGCACACCGGCGTCAAACGGCAAGGCCGAACGGATGAACCGGACCATTTTTAACATGGTCCGGTGCATGATCTTTGGGTCGGGTGTGCCCTTAGTTTTCTGGACGGAGGCGGCGGAGTATGCCACGTACATACTCAACCGCAGTCCGACCAGAGCAAATCCGGGAGGGCACCCCCGATCCAAGTTCTTACGAAAAAACCAACAAATATTGGAGATATCGCGGTTTTTGGATCCCCGTGCATGGTGTACAGGGATCCGCGGTCGAAGTCGCTTGCGAAACACGCCGAAAGGGGCTTGATTCTGGGAAAAAGCGACGAAACGAAGGGGTACAAGGTTTTGCTACTGAAGGATCGGGTCGTAACGACCACAAGACACGTCACCCAGATTGAAACCCTGAGTGACGCTGCAAACCAGCAAATTGCAAAGCTATTGGGCGACCCCGAGGAAGGGGCACCCGTATGTGAAACGCGCCCGAAAATCGCAGAGACTAAAGAAGACGGGTCGACCGGGCGTACCAAGGAGCGAAAACAAGCTGAGGTGCGGAAATCGGGACGTAAGGTAAAGGCGCACCGAAGGCAGCAGCGCTCCAAAAACCGAGGCAGAAAGGAAAAGCAAAGGGAAAGTCCCGGGACCGGGTAGGCACCTCGGAATCAAACGATACCGAAGGTGCCTCGGCAGAACAGGAACCGGGTGAAGTGACCCCGGCTGTTACAAGTGACCATGGAAGCAATCTTTTATGTGCATTTGCGGCTGTAGAGTCGGGTGCAGACGAAAGTCGTGCAGCGGCATCTGAACCCGACCCTACGAACTATTTCGAGGCCCACAAGGGCAAGTTATCTCGTGAGTGGAAAGAAGCGGAAGATGCAGAGTTACGGTCTTTGGAGGAGCTAGGAACCTGGAAAGTTGTACGAAAAAGAGATGAAAAGAAGCCCCTGCCCACAAAGTGGGTATATAAGACAAAATTAAAGGCCGACGGGACTGTTGAGCGCCGAAAGGCTCGGCTCGTAGCCCGGGGCGATCGCCAAATTTTTGGCGAAGATTATTTCTTTACGTTCTCGACTGTACTGGATCTAAATAATGTTAAGATGATTTTGGTTATGGCAATCATCTGGAAGGTGCCTGCACGGCACGGTGATGTGCCCAGTGCCTATCCGAAAGCGTCGACCGAAGAAAATTACGAGATACATTTAAAGGTGCCCAAGGGCATGGAAGTATCGAAGGAGAAACTCGAGGAGTTAGGTGCGAAGACCGAAAACGACGTGGTATTGAAGTTGGAAAGGAACCTCTACGGACTGAAACAGGCAGGGCGTCTCTGGTACGAATTGCTAAGAGACACCCTGGTGAAACTAAAGTTTATGCAGTGTCTCACTGACACTTGCATTTTTGTTCGAAATGACGACAGTGGTTCGGTCCTAGTGGGGGTCTATGTGGACGACCTACTAGTGACCGCCACTGATGAAAGTTTGGTTGAAATTTTCTTTGCGGAAATGGCGATTTTGGAATTGAAAGACCTTGGAAAGGTCGAAATTTTTTTGGGTATGCGGATCGGAGGAGATCCGGAGAGCGGTTATTGGATTGACCAAGAGATAACGATTAATGAAATGTTGGAAAAACATGGATTAAAGGACGCGAACATCGTGAGGACCCCGATCATGGAGGAAGAAGCTCCTGAAAGTTCGGACTCACGTTTGACGGCGATCAAGGATGGAAAAACCCCCACGATTAGGGAATTTCAATCGTTGGTCGGCAGTCTACTGTGGATCTCACGGTGCTCGCGTCCGGATATTGCATTTGCGGTGCATAAGGTGACCCGAAGGACCCATGCACCGACCTTTTTCGATTTCAAGATGGCAAAACGAGTCGCGAGGTACCTCAAGGGTACAAAGACTCTCAAGTTACGTTTGAAACATGATGATGGCGAAGCTATGCCTGTGCGCATAGTTAGCTACAGTGACGCTGATTTTGCGGCTGACAAGGCCGACCGCAAGAGCATCAGCGCAAGCGTAATTTACGTAAATGGTATTGTGGCAGGATGGAGCTGCAAGAAACAAGGTGCCGTTGCGCTCTCGACAGCCGAGGCAGAATTCGTGGCTGCCGCTGTCGGTGGAAAACAAGCGCTAGGAATAAGGGAATTGCTTGGCGAGATTGGAATAAATTCACGGGCGCCGATTGTCTTAAAGATAGACAATCAGGCTGCAATCAAGCAATTGTTAAGTGAAGCGAGTGCCGCGAGCACGAAACACGTCGACGTGAAGCTAAAGTTCGTGAAGGATTACACGAGGAAGGGCAGGATGAGGCCTGAGCACGTTTCGAGTGCTGATATGGTGGCTGATTTTCTGACAAAAACATTGAGCGCTGCGAGGATTGGAGAGTTACGAAACCAGATTGGATTGATTTAAGTTTTTCTTTATTGATTCTTATCGGTTGTGGTTGGAACTAGTTGGTATCACTAAGCTGGATGGTATGGAGTGAAGTTACTTACCTGTGGTGATGTGGAAAATTGCATGTGGTTGCATGGAGGTCCCGGAGTTTTGGAAGGAGTGTTGGAATTACGAGTTGATTTTCGATGAAAATGAAATTCCAAGTTAACAAAACAGCGTGGACCACTGCATACAAATTTTAGGTTATAAAGTACGATTTAGCACTTAATAACTTAATAAGCCCCGAGACGACGGCATGTCGAAGTTACTTTGTCGGTTCAATGGGTATTCCCTGCGTTCATCGGTTCTCGGGAGTGCGAGGGTAGCAGCCCTGGCGATGACGGACTTTGATCAGCAATGGTGGCTCTATCCGCTTGCAGTTCAAGACCCTACCATCAAGTTAGTGACGCAAGCGCCCACTCAACCAGTGGCAGCTTCGACTTTCTTCTTCTTGCCGCTTGCTACAGGGAATTGGAGCGCCATCTTGAGTGAGACCACAGAGGGAAAGAGAAAGAGCAAAGTACGTTCAAGTGAATGACGATGGCTTTAGAGAACTTAATTAATGGATACCCTTGAAAAATCAATAATAAATAAGAATACATATTTTTACCGGGTGTCCGAAGTGAGAGTACATACTGTAGTTTGCTCAAATTATAACTGTCCTAAACAGTGTCATATGATTGGACAATTTACGCGGACGCTTACTAGCAGATACCGGTACAGTCACACCTCCCAATGAGGACTTCCCTACGTGGCGCAAATCCTGTCTGAGCCCGCAAGTGTCTGCACCAATCAAAACACTGTAACTTAAGGAGGTGTGACTGTACATGTATTTTGGATTTATGCTGGGAGTGTGGTGAAGTTAAAAAGTGTAGGAAAATGTAGTCTTAGCGTAAAGTAGCAGGCACCAGCAATGTAGCGCCCGGTGCCTGCAATCCGGTCAGAAATTACTGGCGACCCTGTTTTTCTACTTAGCGTTCAAGTCAGTTGGTAGAGGCGCTCCGCACCGCACTACCACCAGAAGTCAGTCGCTTGTGTTGTTGTAAGTAAAAGATGTAATAAATGTACCTTGAACCGCCTATTCCTATTCCAAACGCATCCGACTTTTGTTAATGGAAAGTCCCACGTCGCTATTGTATACAGTAAAACGACCAAAACTAATTCAACGGGTATCTCATAACTATTATCATCATTGCTTCACCTCTCGTGCTGACTTCATTATCTTTGTGGTTGTGGATTTAGGACGCATTGTCAACCAAACCACAGATTGTGCACGTGTATCACGATATCTGACAAATGCTTGCGCAGATTCAGCAATTAGATCGTTCATTATGCGTTAGCGGTGCGTGCAGTGCATCGTCATGGCTCTTGCGGTTACATGTGCTGCAAACAGAGATCAGACAATTGAACCGCACGCTTCATTCGACTTAAAATATGGAAGAAACGAATTTACATACTGCCATGAGTGCAGCGTTTACAGAGCGGGCATCCCATAACCATATCATGCCGCGTGTCTTCCGAGTAATCCGGGCTAAACGTGTGGTCGTGCCATGGATCGTAGAACGCAGTAAAATCTGGGGAGGAGAAACGGAGTAGCTAAGTATTCAGAAGATCGGAGGGTTCGATGCCACGTGCTGGAGCTTCAATACTTGTGCTCTTCTTTTCGTTGTCCTTACTAAGAGCACTTGAAACCCATCCGGCTTGGCTGGTTGGCCTCGACATGGAAACCACGCCTTCGTCTTTTTCTTCTCTCCTCTCGTCGTCACTTCCACATCAATCACGTCCTCGTTCGCTTGTTTCTTTCTTTCCATCTTCACTTGAAGCCGTGGCACGCCTTCATCCACAAGCAGCATCTCCTTTAGTTGCTCTTGCGTCATCTTGTTTCTCCCTTGCAGTATTTCCTCAACCCTTTTTCGCTTGTTTTAATCTTCAACTGCACCTTGTACCTCATCTAGATTCGGAATTTCACATGTTATACGTAAAATTTCAACTATTGATGGCGAAACATGGGGCAGTTGCATCAGGACAGCGGCTGTCACGTCGTGTTCAGTTGATTCGATTGGCCATTGCCCTTGCACGACACCTTGAGCGAGTCGAATGGCAGCAAACACGAGCTCAGTGCCCGTGTATCACGATATCTGACAAATGCTTGCGCAGATTCAGCAATTAGATCGTTCATTATGCGTTAGCGGTGCGTGCAGTGCATCGTCATGGCTCTTGCGGTTACATGTGCTGCAAACAGAGATCAGACAATTGAACCGCACGCTTCATTCGACTTAAAATATGGAAGAAACGAATTTACATACTGCCATGAGTGCAGCGTTTACAGAGCGGGCATCCCATAACCATATCATGCCGCGTGTCTTCCGAGTAATCCGGGCTAAACGTGTGGTCGTGCCATGGATCGTAGAACGCAGTAAAATCTGGGGAGGAGAAACGGAGTAGCTAAGTATTCAGAAGATCGGAGGGTTCGATGCCACGTGCTGGAGCTTCAATACTTGTGCTCTTCTTTTCGTTGTCCTTACTAAGAGCACTTGAAACCCATCCGGCTTGGCTGGTTGGCCTCGACATGGAAACCACGCCTTCGTCTTTTTCTTCTCTCCTCTCGTCGTCACTTCCACATCAATCACGTCCTCGTTCGCTTGTTTCTTTCTTTCCATCTTCACTTGAAGCCGTGGCACGCCTTCATCCACAAGCAGCATCTCCTTTAGTTGCTCTTGCGTCATCTTGTTTCTCCCTTGCAGTATTTCCTCAACCCTTTTTCGCTTGTTTTAATCTTCAACTGCACCTTGTACCTCATCTAGATTCGGAATTTCACATGTTATACGTAAAATTTCAACTATTGATGGCGAAACATGGGGCAGTTGCATCAGGACAGCGGCTGTCACGTCGTGTTCAGTTGATTCGATTGGCCATTGCCCTTGCACGACACCTTGAGCGAGTCGAATGGCAGCAAACACGAGCTCAGTGCCCGTGTATCACGATATCTGACAAATGCTTGCGCAGATTCAGCAATTAGATCGTTCATTATGCGTTAGCGGTGCGTGCAGTGCATCGTCATGGCTCTTGCGGTTACATGTGCTGCAAACAGAGATCAGACAATTGAACCGCACGCTTCATTCGACTTAAAATATGGAAGAAACGAATTTACATACTGCCATGAGTGCAGCGTTTACAGAGCGGGCATCCCATAACCATATCATGCCGCGTGTCTTCCGAGTAATCCGGGCTAAACGTGTGGTCGTGCCATGGATCGTAGAACGCAGTAAAATCTGGGGAGGAGAAACGGAGTAGCTAAGTATTCAGAAGATCGGAGGGTTCGATGCCACGTGCTGGAGCTTCAATACTTGTGCTCTTCTTTTCGTTGTCCTTACTAAGAGCACTTGAAACCCATCCGGCTTGGCTGGTTGGCCTCGACATGGAAACCACGCCTTCGTCTTTTTCTTCTCTCCTCTCGTCGTCACTTCCACATCAATCACGTCCTCGTTCGCTTGTTTCTTTCTTTCCATCTTCACTTGAAGCCGTGGCACGCCTTCATCCACAAGCAGCATCTCCTTTAGTTGCTCTTGCGTCATCTTGTTTCTCCCTTGCAGTATTTCCTCAACCTTTTTTCGCTTGTTTTAATCTTCAACTGCACCTTGTACCTCATCTAGATTCGGAATTTCACATGTTATACGTAAAATTTCAACTATTGATGGCGAAACATGGGGCAGTTGCATCAGGACAGCGGCTGTCACGTCGTGTTCAGTTGATTCGATTGGCCATTGCCCTTGCACGACACCTTGAGCGAGTCGAATGGCAGCAAACACGAGCTCAGTGCCCTTCAAATACGCACTTAGGGCAAAGATAGCACGTAATAAACTTCCACAATGGTCCAATACCATGCGTAAATCGTTCCTCAACTCACTCGACGGGAGGCGCAGGTTCATGCAGTGCATTTGAAGTGACACGAGCGTCTTGTCTTGACTTCCATGCGTCTCTAAAAGCAGTTTTGGTTCTTGCCGTGACGATGCATACAAATGAATCAAGGGCGAGTACTTGACCCGGCCACACAAGTCCATCAGATTCTGAACTTCATGCTGTCGTAAGGGAATTTCCATCACTTCGACGTTCGATTCAGCAGGTAGACACAATAAGAGCAAAATACTCGCTCTCTTCTTCTCGTCCACGGCTTGAAGAGCATCTAACATGTTGGACACCGTCTCCACATCGACATTTAGCCCCGCTGCAAGCTCACCATCCACCGTCGACGTCACTGACAAGCTCTCTCGTGTGATACATTGCCACTCTTGTAGCTGCTGCAACGTTGACTCGACCAACTGGTCAAAACAGCTCGTGATCGCGTCTTTTCCAGCTGATTTCAGTCCATAGGAAGATGGATTTCCTACCACACGGTTAAAGAGCAAACTCACACTCAGCCTGCACAATCTGTGGTTTGGTTGACAATGCGTCCTAAATCCACAACCACAAAGATAATGAAGTCAGCACGAGAGGTGAAGCAATGATGATAATAGTTATGAGATAGCGTTCGCGTAAATTGCCCAATCATATCAACCTGTTTCTTTTTTTATTTTGAAACGCCTTTTTTAATGCGAAATGGCTTACTTTAAATACCACCAAGCGGTGAGTTCGCAATTTCGGTTATGGTCTTGTTGCGCTCTATCACGACCTGCTGCTTAATCGTGATTAGCTGTGACTGCGTTGACAGCTGCAGCCTGTCAAAAGCCTCTTTTTGTCACCACGAGACGTCTAAATCCAACGTTTTGCGGCTGAATGCGCACTCTCGACTCGCGAGGTCGTAAGATTTCGATAATGTTTCACATTAGGTCCTATTAATGCAGGAATGAATCTTGCCTTGAATTCAAGCCATCCAGAAAAATAATTCATTAACTGCTTGCTACATGTAAGTCCTGTGCATTTTATCTCCAATAAATTCCAAGCGGTATAGAAATCCGCCTCAGTCGTTGCGTAACACGCTGCATTCCATGCTGTTTTGACGTCGTCAATTTCGTCGTAATTTAGCAAAGTTTTAAGCTTGCCCAGAGCGTTTTTGTTGATGTGCCACATACACAGGATGTTTGTACAAGTTGG
This sequence comes from Sclerospora graminicola, assembly GCA_001887855.2. Taxonomy (NCBI): domain Eukaryota; phylum Oomycota; class Peronosporomycetes; order Peronosporales; family Peronosporaceae; genus Sclerospora; species Sclerospora graminicola. The sequence continues at coordinate 5,687 of MIQA02017762.1, read as the reverse complement.
TAAAACAAAGACCAGAGCGTTCATCAAGGCACGTTCGCGGTCGGTGCTAATTACAAGGTTTTGACGACGTATCACAGGGAAGTAGTATCGTACCCTATCTATGCACCATTTGTAGTCTCCTTCAGTCTCGCTTAACATAAACGCGAAGAACAGCGAGTATGTCTAATCGGTAGACGACATCGAGATTCCGTGTACAAGTGGCATGTTGTAGCGGTTTGTGCGATAAGTTGCATCGATAAGCACAACATTCAAACTGCTTAGCTGCAAGATTGACTTGACTGAAGCGGGGACAAAAAACAGGTGTGTCATCTTGTTGTTGGCATCTCGTTGTAGATCGTGGCTGGTATTTGCATCGACGAGTTGGGTCCATAAGTGCATCTAGTGGTTGTCTTCCTGCAAGTTGTCTGCGTCGATGCGCTGCTTTTAGGTTGTAGAGATCACTGATTCCAATTAACGATCTTTCATTCTGTTGCTTACAGGCGTTTTGGATAGCGGCAGCAGGTACGCCTGAGTTAAACAACATTTCGATAAGATGCTGCTGTTCGGCAGCAGTGGCCTGGCGCGCACTAGCATAAGCAGCTAATGTTGAACATGGGTGATTGTGCTCGGTGTTGAGCACATGGACTGTCACCAGGCCACTATTTTGTTCTATTTTGCACTGCATCTTGCAGCCTGTTTTGAGAGTGGATGTTTGACGGATCCCACGGCCTTGTTTTTTTCCTGTACCAGCGTGCTTACAAGCAAGAATACGAGTGTACACTCCACTTTTAAGACGACTGCACAACACGGACAGCTCAACATGGTTGATATTGCGTGCAACAGTTCGGATTGCTGTTTCTGCATCAGCGATGGTGTTAAAGCGCTTCAAGTGCAACGCATTCCAGTCAAGAGCAGCATAAGCAGGATCCGAAGCAGCAGAAGCAAGATCAGAAGCAGCACAAGCAGGAGCATAAGCAGCAGAAGCAGGAGCAGAAGCATCGGGAGCAAGATTAGAAGCAGCGAACTAGGAGCCCCCAGCACGTCGACGTGAGGGTTGGTTGCGGCAGGGTTAGCAGTAGTAAAGCATGGTAGGAAGGGAGAAGCGCGTTTCTTGTTTTTTGGTTAGACTGTAATGTCGTCAATCGGAGTTCGAAGCTTAAGCTGACGTGGACTTGCCATGTATGGTAATACATTAGGTCAAAGTGCGGTTTCCTGGTGAAAAATGTAGACAAAGGCAAAGCAAAGGAAATTTTGCAGAATGTGGTACAGAGCACGCAGAAAACTGCGTAGCAACTCAACCGAACAGTTGTTTGAATGCCCTGCAGAGACGTGGAAAGAGCGCAAGCCTCGCCATGTCAAAGTTCGTGCCGAAATGACGTCTTTTTCTTTTTGTCCATTGAGTTATAGCAATTGACACAATTTTTCATGTGTGTGTGTGTAAAAATTAGACTGGAACAACAAACGACGAGCCAGAGCTGACGGTGCGGGAACAGATTCGTAAAGAGCTTGACGAGACGCTTGAGTCTGTAGTGAAGTTCAGTAAGTCATGTTCAATGTGTTATGATGAAGCTGGAGTCACTAACTCTTGTTCGGTGTTGTGCATATTTTGCTACGTCCAATTTAAAGGGGAAAGAAAAGAAAGCACATGAAAATAAAAGGATTGAGGAGCTAGGTGGCAAAAAAGTCGCGAACCGTAAAATGCCGTATAAGATGCTCATCAGCATAAAGACAAAGGGTGCCGCTCGAAAACGGCGTCGTGAAGAATCGGTGCGTTGGTGTTTTAGTGGTTGCTACGTTGACAAGGTCATCAGTTTTAACGGAAAAATACGACTGTTGAAATAACGTGTAGATGAAGGAGGCAGGTGTGGTAACAGGAAAAGGAAAGTCAAGTGGCAAAGTCAATGACCAGCAGAAACGAAAGAAGGCCGACTATGGTTTGCAGGCTACGAAGGGAAAATTCAAAGGGGGTGTGCTGGATGTGCGGGGTCCGAGATAGATTGTACTTAAGTATATACTTCATCTTATGGTCAATATTCTTTATATGGCTTCTCGATATACAGTGTTTTTCGTAGCATCAAAGAATTAATAATGACCGAGGAGTAATACTTCGATTATTGCTTTCGTTGGATGAGAAATATTCAAACTGATAGATAAACGTTCTTTCAAGTAGGAAGCCCGCCGGCAGAGACTACAGACGAGGTTAAACCCACTCATACAGAGCAATCAGAGATGAGCGTGAGCGATTACGATGGACCACTTGCTGCTTTCGAATGCATTGACGAAATCCAAACGTCCCATCGCTACCAATCGAGGAATGGACAGGACTTTTTCTGGTGGTGAAATACTGGAACGAATCGTACTACGATGGCTACTAGTTGATCGATCGCGTTCATTTGGCTCCTGTTTCTTTTGCTTTACATCAAGCATGTGGTACAATGAAAGCTCCATACAGAGCTGATCACCAGCCACATGAGAGCATCTTCCACATATCACACAGCAGTTGCCACTTAAACGCATGAGTTTCCGAGTGATCGAAACACGTAAATGGGGATACTCCAAAGCTTGCAGAATGCGTGTCTCGCGCCACGCTTCTCGAGCTTCTGCCATTGCACGTAGTCGTTTTCGTGCCAGCTCGACGAGAGATTTCAGTTCTTTGGTACCGATGTGCACCATAAACAACTTTCGCTAGAGAAGCGCATCGCATTGAAGGTCAGATCTTATACAGTTGTGATTTAAAATCAAGTCACAAAGCACTTGTACTGTCAATACGAGGCACGCCACGTCCGTCGTCGATCGAATATCCACATGACACATTGACACCTTCTTCTCCGACGCGAGATATTCACCAGCAACGTCAAATTTGCCTAAAAATGTGAGATCGACTGTGATACTGCGCTGAACATGACGGTTCTCACCCATGCTAAAACACTGTAATGTTAGAGCAATATTTTCCGTTGAGGGGAGATCATAGTGCTTACGTTAGTTCCGAGTTGTCATTCACCATGAGGTTCACGCTTTCCACTGCTTCACCACGTAAAAATACAAAAAAGGAGTCGGCATCGGCTCCTTTGCGTGTCAAAAATTGCTGGAAATGGTCAAGTGAGAACAAATTCGTTAGTTACAGTGTAGCAATGCAAGAGTGGTCGTACGTACCCCGGCGGGCACGTTGACAAGTTTCATGGAATTAACGATATGCATAATTTCTAGTAGCATGACATGGCAAGTGTACGATTAAGTGAAAAGCGTATGAACAAGAAGAGTTCGTACGCATCTTGGTCCAATTCTTGAAAAGAAGTAAACGTTGTAATAACGCAATGTTCTCGGTGATCGAGCCCTGTTATGGTAGAAGAGATAGAATGAGCTTGAGATCCAAAAAGCGAATGAAACACTGTACAATAAAGTTAGCCATCTGAGCTTGAGCGTCCACAATTACTGTCGCACTACGCTTTGAATCTGGCTCAATTAGGCACAGCTCTCCGAATGTCGCACCAGGGGCCAATGTTGCGACTTTGGTGTCGTAATTGATGCTCGCCGTGGCTGACTATGACAATAAAATGATTAAAAGCATGAGTGCAAAGCAAAGGATGCACTTGATGTACGACGCAAGCTTGAGGCTGAACGAATAAGCCTTTGATGTAAGAAAGTTCAAGCCGTGTCACATTGAGTAGAAAAGCATACCATGAGACGTTTTGCTAGTGCGATAGCGCGAAAACCGTCCAGACCGACAGTGGTAGCATATATAGCAGCTGGGAACTGTGAATATGTATTCTTCATTACCATTCCAAAATAAAAGCCTACTGCGTAGCCCACAACTTAACCAGCTCTGAAATTTCTTCAACAGCTTCATCATCTGATACCTTGCGCTGCACATCATTACGAACAGGTAGCGCGAGTCCAACGTGCTGCCAACAATGCTTGAGCGTTGTGTAAGGCGTTTCTGCCCATATGTCCGCACTCCATCGCATGGCGGTAAGCTGATCAATTTTAAATGCTTTCGCACCTTCGACGTTGTCACAACAATCGATTCGCTCGATAGCTTGGCACATTTGACGAGTCCGATAGCGAGCCTTGAGCGATGCGATAACGCCAGCGTCAAGCGGCTGCAAACACGCTGTAGTGACACGCTGTAGTGTTTGGTGGTAGCTTCTTGATAGTGACATAGTCAGCACGAGATCGCCTGTAGAATGCGAAGAAGCATTATCAACCAAAAGTAGAATATGTCGCGCTTGTGCGCGCATCTTGCGATCCAATCGACGAAGCCACTGCTGATAGATCAACGACGTCATCCAGGCGTTCTTATTGCTCATGTACTCGAAACCCAGCTCCGCACTTTTCTTGCGCCCAAAACAGCGTGGTTGAGCGGCACGACCAATGAAAAGAAGAGGAAGAAAATCGGTCTAATAGCTCCCACTGTCGATGCAATCCGTCGCGGACCACCGTTGGATCAACGGATCCAGCCTCTCCCCGCTTGATACGAAATCGAAGTCCGTGGCGACGCATGAACGCCGAAAGCCAACCAACCAAAAGGACGAGGCCCAGATCGTGTCCTCCAATGTCGATCTGAAGTTTCTTTTAAGAATTTCCGGCTGAGGTTGACCTTCCTCGACGATACCTTGAACACCCATGCACCGAGCTCTCTCTCAAGTGTAGGTGATATCACTTTGAGCGTCTTCTTGCGCTTTCCTTCACCATACCCCTTGTCCTTGATAGTTGTGGCGATCTTCAATATGTCCGATATTGTATTTCTTGCTGGAGGTCTGGCCAACTTAAACTCGCGAGCCGCCCAGTGCGCCAGTGTGACTGGTTCATCTTGGGCTCGACCTTGCTTTGATTTATAAGCGCGCGCTTCTGGGCAATGGTCATCCAGCGCCCCATTCTGTCCGTGCTCAAATTTTGCGCCGACTGGAAACTGCCCAATTTCTTAAGCGCTTGACCAGGAAAATATTTTACTTCATAATTTGATTTTTGCCATTGTATGAATACCTGAAAGGTATGCTTTTCTCTGGGTGTCGGAAGTACTGTATATGCATATATATTCATGTTTAGCTTATACTCCCTCCGTCCCAAAGTTATTGTCTGATTGTTGTTTAAACACTAAGATTAAAGTTAAAAAATACTGCTTTTTTGTTATAAATTACATCAAATATAGGGTTTTTTAGGGCTTTCATTTGATGATAAATTGGGGTATTAAGCTTTTCGCTAGCTTAAGTTGCAGTACCAAAACTACCTTCTAATTTTGGAGCCATTTGACGGAGCACCGGTAGATATATAAAGTTCGCTCCAGCCTCTGTCGATGAAGGTGATGGTGATGGAGGAGCCCAGCTCTGCACTGATACATGTTATTTTTTTGTTGGGCCATTTTTGGGTGAATCCGAAGTGGTTATAGTTGGGGTACCCATGATGCTATAATCCTTGTGAAGAAGAAGACTTTGACTGAAAGACAACGGCGAGCGGATTACGAGTATATATTAACAGCAGCTATAAGGCGCCAACATTCGAGGTACTGTGCGCTCTTCATCTCCATGCATAACATCAACCGGGGTCCGGTCCAGCACATTGATCTGAAAAGGCCTGTGAGCAAGTACTGTACTCTCTAAACGATGCCATGTCTACCTTCATGAGCAAGTAATATATATATTATATGTGGTGGAGCCGATTTCCAAATCCATGACCGAAGTCGTGGGTGGAATCCGGATACCCACTGGCCC
>MIQA02017759.1:0-31954 GCA_001887855.2 Sclerospora graminicola | reverse complement strand
GAAGAGGAAGAATTAGAAGAGGACCAGACCCCGATGGTGGATAAACCCGAGTACCGGACCCCTTCTAAAAAAATATTGACGCGGAGCCGGCCGTCGCCGGATCCGGCTGAACGTATTGGACGAGGCTAGGCCCCGATCGCGGAACTGGTTTTGCCCACTCAGAGGAAGACGGACGAACGACAGGGTCGGGAGAAAGGACCAAGCGGAGTTACATATGCGGTCAACTCCGGCAACAGATGGTTTGACGACCGAGGTGAAGGCGGGTCGGCCCAGCCGGCCGAGCAGAATCCGGAAATAGCCGAAGGCGGATCGACCCAGCCGGGTGATCAAAATTCGGAAATAACTGAAGGCGGATCGGCCCAGCCGGGTGATCAGAATTCGGAAATAACCGAAGGCGGATCGGCCCAGCCGGCCGAGCAAAATTCGGAAATAGTCGAAGGCGGATCGACCCAGCCGGCCGAGCAAAATTCGGAAATAACCGAAGGCGGATCGGCCCAGCCGGCCGAGCAGAATTCGGAAATAGTCGAAGGCGGATCGACCCAGTCGGGTGATCAGGAGTCCGAAGCAGCCGAAGCCGACCAAGTCTGCATTCATGAAGGGGGCGAGCTATATGTTGAAGGCATGGAAGATCAGATGGCGGTGCTACCTGAGGTGACCCCCTGCCCCCCAGCGGTCACTATCGACGATCTACAAGTGGGAGACCCGGATGTGAACACCCCGGAAGAGATCGGCAGATTGAAGGATATTATATGGAAAAGACGACATCTGCTGATCGGACCAGGGAACGCACTTCCTCCGGCCGCCCATGGGGCGGTATGTGATATTGATGTGGGAGGCGCCAAGCCGGTCGCACAAAGATGCCGAAGAGTCGCCCCCCAGTATCGGGAAAAGCTGTCAGAGCTTATCAAGGGTTTGCTGGCCACCAAGATAATTCAGCCGTCCACCTCGCCATGGGCCTCGCCCATTGTAATTATTATTAAGAAGAATGGGGTGGATATAAGGTTGTGCATTGATTACCGGCTGGTGAACCGGCTGACTAAGCTGATGGTTTATCCGATGCCGTTGATAAACGACCTGCTGGAGGACTTGGATAAAGTTTTGTGGTATTGCTCATTGGACATGGCCAGTGGATTCTGGGTGGTCTCTATGACCGATCGTGCACGGGAGATCTCTGCGTTCGTGACGCCCTTCGGGTTGTTCGAGTGGAACCGGATGCCGTTCGGTCTGAAGAATGCCCCGCAGATTTATCAACGGCTGATAGATAACGCGCTGTACGGACACTTCAAGATCAAGGCGGATCAAGATCCGGCTCTGGTCGGGGATGTGTTCACCGAAGGCGACCCGGATTCCGACCCAAAACCTTCAGTTTTGGGGCGGCGGTCTTACATTGATGACATTCTCGTTACGGCAACTACTTGGGATTTACTGTGTGACAAAGTGGAGAAGTTGATGATTACGTGTGAAAAGTGGAATCTTTCGATTAGTGTGGTTAAGAGTTTCTGGGGAAAGACTAAGGTGACCTATTTGGGTCACCAGGTTTCGATCGCCGGATTGGAGGCTAATCCGAAGGATTTGGAGTCCCTGAGTAATCTGCCTTTCCCGAGATCCCTAAAGGCTATGCAATCCTTTTTGGGCAGCCTGAATTATTACAGTCGGTTCATCGAGGATTTTGCAGTTTATGCGGCGGTCTTGTATGAGTTGCGGGAGGTGGATTACCATAAGCTGAGAGAGCAGGATAGGCAAGCGGAGACGCAAGCCGGGCCGGCAATATCAGCCAATGAGAAGGCGCCCTTTTTGGTTATTTCAGCCAATGAGGAAGGCGCCCTTTTCCGCCCAGACAAGCGGCCGGCCGCCGGACCCCGGCGCGGCCGGCCCGGACGACCACATGACCCGAGCGATGGTGGCCTTTGGTATGTTAAAAGCGAAGATGGCGACCACACCGGTCTTGAAACATTTCGATGTTAATAAGACTCCGGTGGTCATCATCTACGCTAACAAGTGGGCCATCTCGGCCGCTCTCGTGCAAGATCATGACGGAGTGTACTGTCCCGTGACCTTCACCAGCCGGACCCTGAAGGCTAATGAAGTCAATTACGGATTGGTGGATAAAGAAGTTTTGGCTCTATTACGGATCTTGGATGTGTGTTATACTATGCTGGTGTCTCGGCCCATCAAAGTACTATCTAGACGGTCGACCCTATCATGGCTCCTGTCGGCGAGTGGAATTGACGGCCGGCTGGGGAGATGGGCGGCTCTGCTGTCTCTGTGGTCCCTCGAAGTGATTAAATGTACTAAAGGGGAAGAAGAAATACTGGGCACACTTGGCTGCCAGCATTACCCCCAGGGCAGAAGTGGAGGAAGCACTGATAGCGATCGCGCCTCGGAAGCAGCCTCGACAAACAATCGTATTACCGCCGCCAACAGTGGGACCCACGGAGGAACTAATGGTTTTGAGTTTCGATGGGTCGGCGAGCGTAAAGAAAGGGGTCGGGGCCTATAGTGCCATTGTGTGGAAGCTGCCCGAATGGAAAGTGGTCGCGGCCGCCTCGGATTTCACGCCTGGCATCACGGTGAACGAAGCGGAGTATAGAGGGCTGTTGCTTTGCCTAGATCTGTTGGCTGGCCGGACACAGGGGCGGATCATCATATGTGGTGATTCCAACCTAGTGATCCGGCAAATCACAGGAGAGATAGATTGTAAGGCGCCACGGCTGAGATTGTTAAATGATCGGGTTATGTCCGCCTTGCGGAGATGGCCGGAGCACGAATTGTTGCACGTCAAACGAGACTGGAATAAGAGCGCAGATCACTTGGCCACGCTGGCCATGCGCGACAACGTAGGGGTAACGGTTTCCGATCCAGCTCTGTTATCAGATCTGACGGAGATCAACCGGCTGCCCGAGGTTATCCATCCGGCCAACACGGAGGAGATAATCCGGGTGAGCGCTGTCACCCGATCGCAGAAGCGCCGTTCTTCAGCCGCTGGCTCACTATCCCCAGAAACAATGAACGAAGGGATAGTTCAACAGTTGCGAGCAGAGCGGATTCTCCAAGCGCAGGACGAGGAAGAGTGGATAGTAGATCTCAAGGCATACCTTAACGGAGACGTGGATAAACTGACAGCCGAACAAGCTAAAGAATGCTTCAAGCTGGCCCCGGATTATGAAGTGGACGAAAACGGGCTACTATTCTTCTACCGAGACGCCGACCAGCCGGAGATCGAGAGAGATAGATCCGCTCGGCTAGTCGTACCCACTACTCTGCAACCGGATATCCTCCACCATTACCATGTGAGCTTGGAAGGGGGACATCAGGGCATCGGCCGGACATATCACAAGATTAAGGCACATTTCCACTGGCGGGGGCTTTACCGTAGCGTTCAGGCCTATGTGGGGAGTTGTCCAGATTGTGAAACAGGGAAAGGCCGGCCGACCATTAGAGGGCGGTCGCCTGGGAATATACAGGCCACCTATCCTTTTCAAGTCATTGCGATGGACCATATCCCGTCCTTACCCAAATCTCGAAATGGGTACACAGAGCTGCTGATCTGGACGGATTTGTTTACCGGGCTGGTCATAGCAAAGGCCAGCTCCACCCGTACCGCCCAACAGGTTGCGCAAAGCTACGAGGAATGTGTGTTCAGGCGTTTCGGGGCGAGCGAGGTCATCCGGCACGATAGGGAGCCCGGATTTATGGCAGACGTATTCCGAGCTTTCAACAAGATCTTAGGACAGAAACAGAGCGCCACTATGGCTTACCGCCCGCAGGCGAATGGAAAGGCCGAAAGGATGGTTCAGACTCTAACCAGAGCCCTCAAGATGTATGTGGTAGAGGCGGATCAGTGCGACTGGGACGAATATGCCGAGAGACTGGTTTTCGCTCTCAATTCGTCGTACGATCGGGTAAGGGGCGACACCCCTTTTTATTTGGCTTACGGATGGGATCCCCGATCCACTTTAGAAGCCGCCATACCAATAGGGTGCACCAGAAGCCGGGACAGAGACGCCCGTCGCTGGAGGATGGAAGTGCAACGCCACTATTCACTGGCGAGGGAACAAGTGAACGAACGCCTCCGACAAGCAATCAAGGACCGCGCCGATCAAAATAACGACCGCGCCAGGGAACACGGCATCGAGCCCGGCTCCCGGGTGTGGCTGTACCTGGATCGGGTCAAAGAGGGCTATGCTCGGAAGTTGGCGCATATGTGGCATGGCCCCTTCCGAGTAGCAGAACTGGTCGGAGATCATGCAGTTAAGCTTTCACGGCCGGCACGGAATATAACGTTTTCCCAATAGTACACGTTTCCAAGTTGAAGTTGGTTAAGCATTTCCCGGACCGCCCGAATACACGCCTTACGGGGGAAAGTGACCGGCTGGATTTCGATGAAGCTTTGCTGCCGGAGGACAGTTGGGACAAGCCGTTAGACCCGGATGAGTACGAGGTAGAAGGAATTTTGGACGTTCGGAACGGACGGAAAACCCGGTTTGGGCGGATCCACAGAGAGTTTCTCGTGCAGTGGAAAAATTGCGAGGAGCGGTCGTGGGTGGACGAACTGGATTTAAATTGTGGAGCTTTAATGAGAGAGTTCGATCGCCGGCGGGCGAGTCGAAACCGCTTCGGGGTCATGCAAACCCACGAAGAAGGTGAGGCAGAGAATTAGTCCGCCCGGCTCCAGGGCAACAGGCACGGCCGGACCAACTGACACCATTCAGCCGAGCAATCGGCGGATGGAAGCTAGTCTGGTCCGACCAGTTTTTTCGGAGTTATCTTCGAATCAGTATGGTGCCGGATGGATCGGTTTTCCGGAGTTATCTTCGAATTAGTATGGTGCCGGATGGGAGATGTCGGACGAGAAAGATGAGCAAGTGGTTACTTACGTAAAAAATGGAAAGAAAAGTGTATTATCGAGGTTAATAGCCAGTAATGAATGGAGAAGATAAGAGTATGCAAGGCTAGCCTCATGGGTCATCCCGGGCGAAGCTCAGCAGAACTTGTTCCGGAGTCGGGGCACGCGGAGGCCAGGGTGACGATCGGGGTCCTGCCGGAACTGGTTGCGCCACGGATCTTGTTGATCGAGCGCATCGAGCGAAGCTTGGAGGGTGGTAACCTGACACCGACCCAACCCTGGATACCAAGTCCCGCCTTCCGCCGAGTTCCCGCTTTTCTCCACCCGGCGGTTGGCCAGATGTAGCATGATAGGGTGGAGAAAAATATCCAAGTCGCAGTGGCCGTGCTGGATTCCGTCAACCACGAAGTTGCAGAGCTTAGTCCAGATCTCAGTCGCGCGGTTTCGACGGTTCTTGCGGTCGGCCCGGTATTTAGCTAGCCCGGGGGACTCGCGCCCGGCGGCAATGGAAATGGAAAGGTGATGGGTTGACTCCCAGATGGATTGTCCATGCCGAGAGAGGTACTCCTTGCAGACTTCCCGAAAGTCCGCGAACCAGCCGACATGGGGCAGACCGATGTCCGGCATCTTTGTCGCCAGTATGGCCCAGGGTTTCCGGGACAAGATTGCGTTCAGCGGCTCAATCGCCACTAGCTTGGCATCCCAGTCCTCGGCCTTGGGTATAGCGAGGGCCGGCGGGAATATCCACAACGGCGGGCGAGTCAACGCCCGGGTGACAAGGGCACCAGTGAGGTCTTGGATACGCAAGCCTTCCAACTGCGCCTTTGACCAGGGAATAGCCGCAGCCAGTTCGAGGGCCGTCATAACCTTCCGGCGGGGAATCCACAACGGAGGGGACTCCTCTGAGGATTCTTTGGACTCGTTCTCGTCGAATGCGAAGGGGTCCGGGGAAGGCAACTCCTCGAGGTCCTCAGTGGTGACCTCATCAGAGTCCATCTCCGGTAGGTCGGGCGCTTCTTCTCCATCAGGAGAGGCGGTGGACGGGCCTCGGGGATCATGAGGGGAGACGCTAAGGAGAGCCGGGGCAGTCGGAGCTTTCGACGAAGATCTGGCAGTGCGAGGACGACGGGAGGACTTCCCCGAAGCCGGTGGGGCCGAGATCGAAGTGGGGCTAGGACCCGGCCCGCTGTCTCCATGACCTAGGGCCGCGCTCACCGGCGCAGCGAACCGTTTAGGCCGTTTGGCTGCCACGGGGCCGTGGAGCGACGCAACCCGACTGGACCGACGTTTGCCTTTGTGCGCAGACGGATCTTCAGCGGACAAGAGAGAAGCCGCCTGCTCGCTGACTGGCGCTGGCGGCGGGTTAGGGTCCTGAGAAGTATTCCAAATCCGTAGACGAGAAGCCTTTCCCGTACCACCGGTCGCCGATCCGGGGGCGGACGCTCCCGCGCTGGATGTCCGGACGGCCGTAGCGGAACCAGCGGCTGACAGGAGAAGGGGCGTGGCGGAAGCGGCTGGACCAGGGTCTCGCGGACAAGCTAAGTCAAGGCGATGCCTAATAGCCTCCCGGATGGGGGCAGGGCCCTTCATTAGACCCCTCACCCGGGCCGCCGAAGCGGCTAGCCGAGCCCGATTTTCCTTGAGAGAGGACAGGCAGTCCGCGCGCTCCTCCGCAAGCTGGGTAAACGCCTCCCGGGCTTCACTCACACCCGATTGGGTTTTAGCGTACGCGGCCTCAAGCTCCCGGATTCGGCGTTGGAGGTCGGGCGATGCATCGGCCGACTGGTATAGCGTCTTCTGATACTTCGTCAACTTTTTGGCGAGCCGGATCCGGCGAAACTCCAAATTGCCCAGCTCTAGCTGCGAACTCTCCAATCGTTTGGAGAGTTTAATATAGCTATCGTAGCGAGCCGTCAACTCGCGCGCGGTCTGAAAAGACTCGACCATCAAGACGCGGAGGTTCATGACGTTTTGGTCTGAGGACATACACGGAGTGAGTGAGTGGAGAGACGAACCTGAATAGGCGAAAGGTACTTACTCTGGATCTTCAAGGCAGCTAAGGCCTTCTGGTTCAGGGCACGCTGTGAGTCTGACTGCTTTTGGAGGCGATCTCTCGCTTGGAGAAGGTCGGCCTTCTCACTTTCCAGTCGGCTAATGCGGTCGCGAGATTAAAAGGTGGCCAGAACCTCCCGGACCCGGGATTCATCCGCTTGCTGACTAGCCAGCCGGGCGGTTGCAGCCAACTCGGTGTTAGCTTGCTCCAGGCTGGCTACGTGAGTGGTTAGCGCAGCGACTTGAGCTTGCAGGGCAGCCACGTCGGGCTGCCCAGGGCGATGCTCTGGACTGGTCGGATGGGCATCCGGGCCTACGGCCGATGGCTGGGTATTGGCCGGGGAGTGGCCCGGCATGGGACCAATGGGGGCGTTGTCACGTTCAGACATAGGGGCGGTGAAAGTCAAAGTGTGAGAGATGTGATGAGCGCGTGCCTCAACCGTTGTGCGGCTGCGACAAGGCTCAGGGGCGGCTGTGGTGAAGTGCTCCAGAAGTTAACGGACTAATGATGATGGATGCCCGCACCGGATTGGCTGAAATGTCACCCTTAGCCGGATGCCCAGACTGGTCAATGAGAAGACGCGATCTGGGAGCTGCCAGGCGCACCTGCAAGCGACCGGGCGGCGCCCGGCTGGAAATCAGACCGGCGGACATGACAAGGAGCGTGGATAGTCGAACAGGCGGGCTGAGCAGACGGGAGGACCATGGATGGCGGACGGCCGAGGCGCGGGTGGTTTGGAAGGTATGAGTGAAAGGAGCCTGAAGGAAGATGATTGTTCCAGTGGATGAAGGAGGCACCCGGATCGGATGAGAAGCCGCCAAGGAATTGCTAGCGCCAGCGGCCGAGGAGCGCGGATGGGTGGCTATCCGGCCGAGCCGGCCGGGTACAATGTACCATTTGGACTGGTACCAGGTAGGTTCGGTGTACCGGCCGGGTTGGTACCATCTGGAGGATGTACCGGCCAGGCGGGTACACAAAGTCGGAGTTAGCCGGGCTACTTTGGGTAAGGCACATGACTGGACAGCCGTGTTATTTGGGGTAGGTTATGTTGGAATTACGAGTTGATTTTCGATGAAAATGAAATTCCAAGTTAGCAAAACAGCGTGGACCACTGCATATAAATTTTAGGTTACAAAGTACGAATTAGCACTTAATAACTTAATAATACATTTATTACATCTTTTACTCACAACAACACAAGCGACTGACTTCTGGTGGTAGTGCGGTGCGGAGCGCCTCTACCTACTGACTTAAGCACTAAGTAGAAAAACAGGGTCGCCAGTAATTTCTGACCGGATTGCAGGCACCGGGCGCTACATTGCTGGTGCCTGCTACTTTACGCTAAGAACCACTTTTCCTACAGGTTACACAAAGGGAGTATTGGATATAGGATAAATCAGTATACGTTTCGCTTTCTTAGACACAAGTCGCTTTCATTGGTTCGCAGCAAAGGGCTAACAAGGTCCCCTCTTGCTGCTTTTGGTTTACCCGGGGAAGGTTAAGTTAACCCACCGGAAGTCCCCTGACCGGGAGTCGCGGCGACTTCGTATACTCACCTCAAGTCGCCCGTGTTTTGAACACGGTATTAAATATTGGGAAGTGGTGACATTTTGGCCTTCTGTGGAAGAGTGTGGAGTTATATCTACCTTACGTACACATTTGGATTCACCCTTCATTGTTATTGGTTTAGCTGGCCGATTGATTATTCTCGGTCCAGCCGGCACTATACAAACTTCAAGTGTCTTATTGGTTTAGCTGGCCGATCGACTATTCTCGGCCAGCCGGCACTATACAAAGTTCAAGTGTATTGCCAGACGAGCTCCCCGGTGACGATTTCCGCCCAGGAGCTACCCCTAGTCCTAACCCTCATCTTCCTATTGGACGGATTTACACTTTTCGCCCTAGGGTCCACCAGGAGAGCAAACCACCCAGTACTGACGGGTACACAAGGAGAGCTTTCAACATGCAACATCCGAGCAGTCACGACCAAGCGGATGGAAGTGACCGATCTAGCCGGCCGGATGCCGGATCGGATCATGACTCGGATGGACGGAGTACTCCCCTCCGATAGTCAGTCGTCTGGGACCCCCGTGGGTGTTCGCGTCTCAGGAAGATTTTCTGAGAGCGACTACATCACAAATGCGCTCAGAAACAAGTATGCCAAGCAACTGGTAATTCAAAAGAAATTTGTGAACCATCAGTGGGATCGCTTTTATCACAAGTATTAAGAGGTTGGACCTTGAATTGACTAGCAAATGGATGAAAAGACAAGAGCAAGGAGTTGAAAAGCGTAACGATGCGACGGCCAGTGGGAAAATGAGATTTGAACCCAAGCAAAACAACGCGCCAGACGTGATTGAAATGAAAAAAACTAATGAGATTTAAGTGGCGAGCAAGGAGCTCGTGCATGCGATTCAGGGTACGACAAGGCACGTGACACGTCAACATCGACGCTGAATCGTCACCTGAAGAAGGCGCTGCTTGAAGAATGTAAGGAACTTGCCGCGTCATGGACGTTTGCATTGGGGACATTTCTCGGGTTGGAAGGTACGAAGGAAACGACAGAAATAATTTCCACGAAGATGAAGAAGCATTCGAAGAAAGCGACGATATACCCTCGCTTCTTGGTGCAAATGGTGATTAACGTTTAAGCACTAGCCAAAAATATACAGAGCCAAGGTTTTAGAAGGATTTTATTCAATACGGCAACGACCCACTTAGTCTTGCTACTTATTTTAAAAAGATTTGTCACGATGTATATCGATGACTTGCCCCCCCCCGTTCCGCATGGCAAGGCTGAAAGTGCTCATTTGAGAATTGCCGTCGATTCCCGAGTAACAAAAAGTATGATGACGACTCGTGCTCTCACGTGAGATACATGGTGCTTACGATAAGCTCAGTTGTGATTTTCCTGTGGTCAATATGGGAGTTGCTTTTCTTTATTTGTGTCCAACGTGGCAACTCATCAGTTTTCCTTTATCAACAAAAGAATAAGCATCCGTTTGATTGGTGGTGGTATTTAAACTAGTTTTCACTCCTACTGAGGATAAAAGTAGATTAAATGCCTGGGAGACTGAATGTCTTTTGAATTGTCTGGGCTTTGTCAAATTGCTCGCGGAACAGTAGGTTGTTAAGAAAATCGCGCAGGTTGAGGAAGATGTCGTGAAGCCTGCGGTCGATGCCGTGGAAAGGGTTTGGTCGTACAACAATGAGAATAATCTGGTCAATAATGACTTACACTCTCGTTTTAGTAGTAAATGTAGTCCAACTAACCTAAGCTACTTCGTCATCTAAAGAGGTAGGTAACTTAAGATCTAGATTAGCTGCTACTAGATAAGTGTTTTCAATGCGCCTATCTTATCCCTTGTAAACCTTCAAACCCTCTTGTTTCCTTGCATGCTCGCTAACTCGCTCGCTTTCACTTTCCTTGTCGGTTGTTCGTGCTTGAACTACCTGATTTCGCCTTCCTTGGTCCTCGACCAAGTCATCCATCGCTCATGACATTTACTACCATATACTCTTACCTTCATCTGGTCCTTGAGACCTTCTGGTCGTCTCCCCCGCGCGTGCTAGGAGTCCGTCACCCTTATGAACGTCCTTTTCCAACCCGTGCGCATCATCCGCACGCGTTAATAGCTTTACCTTGTGGCGAGCATACAGGGGTAGCCCCCACCCCCTCGCCCCGAGATCATCCTTCACTAGCTTTTTTTGGCCTCTGGATTTCGCGTCCGAAAAAAGAGGAGGATCCTGTGCTGCCTGTGCTCTACTGAGCAAATTGCGAACTTGCAGTCTCGTCTTGCTGCGGTGATGAAGGCTGACGTTGAGCGCCCGTTACCAATTATAAAGCGTCATCTTCTGTAAATTACGAGCTTACATGTGCTTCTAGCTACGACCATTCGTTCGCCCCGCCGCTTCCTAAGATCCGTGCTTGGTGTCGTAAACTCAGGCAG
Organism: Sclerospora graminicola; assembly: GCA_001887855.2. Classification (NCBI taxonomy): domain Eukaryota; phylum Oomycota; class Peronosporomycetes; order Peronosporales; family Peronosporaceae; genus Sclerospora; species Sclerospora graminicola. The sequence continues at coordinate 21,105 of MIQA02017759.1, read as the reverse complement.
ATGAGATCAAGCTGATGCACTACAGTGGTAAAATTAACGAACGGATTGCCTACACCATTGGTTCTCAGGGTTTAGATATCTTGGTCCACGGTCGTGTGCATCCTCCGATTATTTTCTTACCCTTAAGCTATTCCTCAGCCGTTTGCCACCAAGCTGGTAAAGGGTATAGTCACGGTTCTAAATTTGTATGACATCGCAAAGATCAGGTGTAACCTACGTTATGAATTTTCAGACCTTGAGGTGGTCAAGTACGCGGCGATTCAGTTGGACGAGCCTGCTCTCCGCAAGATATGCCTCCGAAACCTGTCTTATATCACGCGCTTCACTGTTAGCAACATGGGTTTTATCCGGCAATTTGAGCATGGTTTAAATGACATCTTCAATGCCTGGCTTCGCACTGCCGTCAAGAAGTTTCGCCAGATCTATTGTGGTTTATGATTACTGTGTGGACTAAGTCCTTTAAATGGCGACGTGTTGAGTTTAGGAATGGTCATGATGTGTGGATTACGCTCGTAATTAGATATAGATATCCAGCAATTTCGGTCGATATTGAGACGCAGGCAATAGCTAGAGTGCTCGAATCTCCCTTGAGAGTGCTGATTGGAACTGCCAGAGAAGGACTTCTAGACTGTGGCGATCTTCGGGGGATGCCGCAGGCGAATGTGCTATGATTGCGCCGATCGGCTGATCCGATCTGGTCCTCCACTGATCGACCTTGTTCGAAATTCACGTATCGCTCGACGCATCTGCTTAGAGCTCTTCTGTCACGAACGGATCATAATGAGTGCCCAACTAGATCGGAGTTCTTCTGGAGCTGGTTACGCTGGGACTAAAACTCGTCGATCTGCTTCCTGAGTTGTATACATGCTTGGTGGTGGTTTTTTTGTAACATCGGGCTGATTGGCGTTTGATGGTGAGCCCATCTCGAGAGTGATTTCCAGTTCCAAGTCTTTGGTGCCAGAGCAAGAAAAATCCTCGACTGTAAAAATGGTTTTTACGGTGAAGGATGTATGGAGACGCGCTCTGCAGCCGCGATAGGCCATGAAGATTAGCGGATGGTTAGTATTGCAGACAACCGATGATCGGATGGCTTTAACAGAGGGATGACATACGTGCTCGAACATTTTCGAAATGGAGAATCGTGCTTGGTGAGATCAGGCAACTATCGTTGTGCGGCAGCGACCAGACCCAGGGGCGGATGTGGTAAAGCGGATTTTAAGAATGTTAATGTTAATGGTCCACACCGCTGCGCCAGTTGCATGATCTCGAGAGCACCCAGCATGGATAGACAGGAAGTGTCAATTAGCTACCTGGTAAGCGTCGACCCGGCTCAGAAGGGTGCGAACGATAACGGGGTCGTGAAGAATATGGAGAAAAGTATTAGAGTTGCCGTTATCACACCTTTACCCAGAGAAAAGTGGATCAGCCAGGTATCACGAACGGACAAGAGTGTCCAGATGCCATACCGGGTTGATTTTAAAGTCGGACCGTTTAAGACATACGTAACGAAGCAGGTTTATGGATGGTTTGGTACACGGGTTAGGATGGAGCATAACAATTGAAGCTGATTATCCGTGATCTAAGCGGTTTAATTGACACGAGAGTGGGACTCCGGTTGATAGCTGACTAAATGAGCCGAATCACTCTTAAGACACGAAGATCAAGCGCATGAAGAAGCTCCAATGTATAAGACATTGAGCTCCATAGGGTATATCGGCCGAAGAAAGTTGCCAAGACCAGCAAACCGGCCCTGATCGACATTAAAGGATCGGATCGAGTCCGACCTCAAGAGAAAGACCGATATCGAACCAATCTGTTAAGTTTAATGTATGTTGAAGGCAGAAGAAAGGTTTGGACCAGCACAGGAAACTGATTCCTAGCTAGTTCCGAGCTGGTTCGAAGTGGTTTCGAAGTGCTTCGGAGCTGGACCCGAACCGATTCTGAACTGGTCCGGGTCGGTACCGATCCGTTTCCAGATGCTGCAATATAAGGAATCTAGTCAAGGTCAGTGCTGGAACCGGTTGCAGAACATCCAAAGAGGCCTTTTCTAAGCTGGTTACCTGAAGATCGGGTTGGTTGAAGATCAGTCGAGGACCAGAAGGATCAGCTGAAGATCGGTCCAAGGTGGTACGAACCAGGTTGAAGATCAGTTGAAGATCGGTGTACAGTGGTATCGGGACAACTATAAGGCAAGACAATTCAGGTCGAAGTATGAGGTAAGCCACATATGCTGGTGTACGTTATATTTGGTACTGGATTTTAGGTTTTATAATTTTAATATCAGGTTCTGTTTTCCCTCTCCAAATAAAGAAGTCGTTGCGCCACTTGGTGCTACTTTTGGGAACGGGGGCGGCTAACAAGCCCCTTGTCCATTTATTCCCGGACGAGACGCGCATACTCGCACTGGGCTCGACGGAAGTCTCACGACGGGATTTACTTGGGTTAAACACCCTCACCCCTCACACCCTCGTGTTTGGAAAACGTTTATTATTTGGAAACGTTTTTGTGGAGATTACTTTGTGATTTGACTGTGGAAGATCGTGATGATATCGTGGTTTTTCGTTTTTTCTTTTTGTTATCTCTTTGTATTTGGCTGGCCTGATCAGATGAAGTTTCCCGATCAGTACTTTAATTAACTGTCGACCCTAATCCGTTCTCCGGTGAAGATTTCCAACCGACAACACCCTTTTCTCGCGAAGGTCACATCCTCCGACCTGATTCGGAACATTGTCCTCATCTAGTGTCCAGCGGAGTGAGTGTAACCACCGAATACCAATGGGTACACAAGGTTAGATGAAGATTAATAAGGATTCTATTCTGCGTGACGGCCGGTCAGAAAACCGTGAGGATCGGATCAGTCTTCATAGTCATGATTCATCCGATCCTGATGCTGATCAGGATCAACGGAGTACCACCTCCGATAATTGGTCGTCCGGGCCAGTGGGAATCCGACTTCCCCCAAAAACGTTGGTTATGGATTTGGAAATTGGCTCTACCACAAATACATAACGAAAAGCATTTAAAAGTAGCTAAGAGGACCAAGAAAACAGCTGTTAGGGCTGCTCCATGGACATATGATCAAATAGCTGTGCATAGGGCGCTGGTGGACTTGCCAAACAGACAAGACTCGTCAAAGGCTAATATTTTTCGACATTTTAATAACATTTGCAAATCTAAGCAGTGTCCATCGAGTACAGAAGTAGCATGCCGACAGAAATGGGTTGCCAAACGCAAATTTTAGGCGTGAGGTGAAGAAAAAAATAAATGGGGTGCAGTGGCTCGTAGATTATGACAAGACGTTTCCGTATAATCAAATGAACTGTACGCTGGAGGCAATTCCGTCGAATTAACACATGTGGGAGGCTCGCAACCCAAAGGATGGCAGTACTCAAGAAACAAAGATAGTACCAAATGTGAATCAACGTCTAGATGAAAAAAAGAGCATAAAGAACTAGTGGGCCAGAGTTGAGTGGCGCATCTAGCTTAATTACTCATTAGCAAAAACAGATGCATCAGAAGTTGTAACAGACTGACCTGTAACAGGCTTACACGGTGAATTGCAAGTGAGCAAGCGTGCATTTAGAACAAGAACAAATGTAATTTGATCCTCGATAATTTAACTTTATATTAAACTAGACCAGACTATTTAACGAGCTTTAGTAGTCCTAAATTATCTAGATGAATACATATTTCCGGACATGTGGCTGCAAGACGGAAGTAAAGAGTGAATATATTTGGGTGGTTTAGAACTAATTACTATAACTAAATCTGAACGAATATACAAATTGTAATATAAAACTGATCTAATAATATTTCTTATTATTTGATCCCCTCTTGGATTCCGTGTTTATATCCGAATCGGATTTTCTTGTGGATTATAATAACTAATTATCCAATATTCCCATTTTAGACAATAAGACTAAAAATGAAATGCGATATTTACACTCAAATATCACTTTTTATATTACATCCCGCCCCCATTTAAGGTGGTTGGCCAAAAATAAAACTTTAATATTGGCCAATCGAGTGGTGGCACTATTTAAAAACAATCAATTGTTTACAATCCAAAACTTGACGACCAAGAAACATCATGGTCGGGACACGCGGCCGCGCTCTTAAAAGCGCTTCTGAAAACACGAAAGAAACCTCCGCCTCAGCATCCAATGCTGAGGTGTCCAACACAAGCGGTGACGCTGCTAAGGCAGTGTCAGACCGAGAGTGGCCGAGAAACCCGTTGTCTCCTGTCGAAGATGCTGTTGTAACTGCATCTAAAATCGAGCGTGAAGATGTTGCTTCTATTTCGTTAAAGCCTGCCGAATAGCGGGTGGCGAAGAAATCATCGTCGCTACTCGGAGATAGTTCGACGAACCGATGGAGGAGGAGGGATAGGTTGATGTCTCCCAGAAGGCGTCCAGCGAGTTTGAACCCGCTACAGGTTCGTCGCTTTACGGCGACGCCAGTAATAAACCCGACGCTGTCAAATATGACAGCGACAAGTGTTACAATAGGTATGGGAATGAGCGGAAGGCTCCACCTGGTCCTCGACCCTTGCCGAATTGTGAAAATTAACTCGACGCGATGAGTGAGAGCAGGCGGCGCTCCGCCTGCTAATAAACATCGGACAAAAGGGATATATAACACTTCTGAATCGTCTTATCGTAAACGTGACTTCCAGTATGCGTCGTTTGACATCAACGTCCTGAATGACTATAAAGACATCCGTCAACGTCGATTCGATTTAAGTACCGACGATAGACGTCTCTACTTTGTTGCCCTTTTCTTTCAGGTTTGTTACTATAGGAACCTAAAAGGGTCACGGAAGAGCAGGGACGATACAGACACCGTTACTTAAAGTTTGAACGCCTATGTTGAGAACTACAACAAAGGTCCCGACGATGATGTGAAGCAAATTCACATCATTGCGCGAGCGCTCCTTTAGGTACTCGCGTGTCGGCATAGTGGAATTCATCTATTTTACCCGCCTTTGGAAAGGGATACCTTGCGGTGTTCCTTTACAAATCAATATATATTTATAATTATTTCTTATGAAAATATGAAACAATTTTAGTCAATATTTATAGCAAATTTTAGCTATAATGATAGTACAATATATAAAGATGTGTTTATGTATAAATATATTGATTGCCCTCGTTATGTGGGGGGCGCTCCTCGCATGACCGAGGAGGGGATGCGGGGATACTGCTGTTTACCAGTACCTCCGAGGTCAAGGACCTAATTGATGCCCTTAATGCATCAACACTTAGTGTTGATGCGTATTCGAGTTCTGCGTTTGAGGGAAAACACCCTTCTAGGAGGTCAGGGACGTCAGCCTTCAGAACCTCGATCGGCTCTCAAGAGTCAAACTCTAGGGAGTAACCAACCAGCGTATACCAAGTACTCGTTACGCTCCTCCTTCTTATACACAGACCGAGCGCTTTGAGATTGGGCGCTCGAGAATATACCTCTTATTCCCCTGATTTTCAATCAGGGGCGGCGGAGGGGGTTGATAGTTCCCTCGCCGTCGTTGTTGCGAAGCGCGGTTAACAGCCCCGCAAGCTCGAAAGTGGTCAGTCTGGACTGAGTGGCGTTAGTCTAACGTCATCAAGACATATTGTTCCCTACAGATGCCAGACCTGATGGGCGTGCATGTAGCCCTTCTGCAGAAAAATGATCTTCTGCTAATCGATCTTGGCCGTCAAAAGTCGGAGATCGAGAGTCTTCGGACTTTGCACAATCGGCTGGAAGCCGATTACAAGTCTCTTTTGGGAGAGTTGAAGAAGCACGACATACGCCGTGGGGATGCGTCTCATCACAAAACGAAGACAAAAGGTAAGTTTTAAGACACCCTGCCTAGAACGTAAGGTGGAGTAGCATCGCTGCAGGAATGTCTAATGTAAAGGCTTTTCCTTTAACACTTTGGACCTTGAATGGTTCAATGAATTTAGGGAGCAACTTCCGTGTAGGGCACGTTGCTTACTGCATGTGTAGGCAAATTAGTTGTTGATAATAAAACTAATTCGCCTTTCTTAAAGGAATCTGTATTATTATTTTCATTCTTGTCTGCATTTTGCTGCTGCTTATCAATAGCAGAGGCAAGCGCGTCTTTTACGTAGCGTATTACAGTGTCAAGCTGTAATATGAAGTCATCTACTGCTTTTTTAAGAGTAGATATACTGCCTTCGTTGTCTCCAGCTGTTACCGCAGACACATATGCTTCGTAAGTAGCTTCAATATCAACCGAAGCTGACTGTGTTTCTATTGTTGTAACAGTAGATACATCAAATGTTTCGCTAGTTGTTGTTGCATTGCACATCAACTCACTCAAAATTTAAGCGGGTCTCCCTCCCCCACTTTGATTTTGCGTACCGCCAAGCAAAACCGGGGTTTGTGGATGGCTCATATCATTCACGTAGAACGATGTATGCTTTGTGGAAGCATGCACCGAGTTGTTGATAGCAAACTTATTGAGTGGCAAAACGATACTTCATTTTTTGAGGGCATCCGCATATGAATGCATCATGTCTCCGAGAACGCAACTAACGCGTTCTGTTTGCCCATCTCTTTCTGGATGATCCGCAGTTGACATCTTTAGCTGCCTTTCTCGTAAAAAGAACGTTCTTTGCCAGAAACGGTCTGTGAATCTTGGATCTTGATCCAAGACTGTGTTCTCTGGCATTCCGTGTAGACAGAATACCGTGTCAAGAAATTTTCGCGCTGTTAGCGCAGCAGTGAAATTCGATGACACAGCTGCAAGATGAACCATCATGCTGAAGGGGCCCACGAAGACAACGATTCCAGGCTTCCGACTGTTGTCGGGCGGAAGACCGAACATGAAGTTCATTGAAATAAACTTCTCTCTGTAGGAACCGGCGGTAATTCGTTGGCAAATCTTGCAAGCGCGTACGTATTCGTACCAATTTGTACTGGTTCCTCCAGTAGAATTACGTGCGAGAGCAGTATTTGTCTTTTCTCGACCTTAATGCCCCGATATCGGTGCATCATGGTACTCTAACCATTTGATGCTTGAGATCATCGTCGTTTGAAATGACGATGCGACTTACATCTTGTTGGTCTGTGCTATAGAGCAGCAGACCATCGTACAATCGATACCAATAAACGCAAGCGCGAAGGAACTCTGGTAGTTTGTTGCGCTTCTGATCGGATTGATCACTTAAGAAATTAATCAACAGCGCATTTCCTCGGCTGCTTTATACGCTCGTCGTACTGTCGTACCAGGGACGACGACAGGGCAGTGCAACGAATTGCGTTTGCACTGATGTTTTCGGTTACGGACGGTTTCGTCTCGTAATAAGGCCGGCGTGATAGCGCATCCGCTATCACGTTCATCTTTCCCGGTTTGTATTCAACCGTGATGTCATACTCCGCAAAGAATGACATCCATCGCGCCATTCTTTGGGAAATGTGTGGTGAGTTTACGGCCGTCTGTAACAAAGCATGGTCCAAATAAACAACAAACACTTTAAAATATCCGAAATTTAACCGGTGCATATTTCATGGCGAGTCGTTCCTTGTCATGTATTTAATACTCGCGCTCTGCTGGGCGCAACTACTTCGATTGGTAGTAGATAACGCGATCACGATCATCGTGATCGCGCTGCATCAAGGAACAGCCGATTGCGTAATCGCTCGCGTCGCAAACCCCATGAAACGGCCGCTCGCTGTCGGCTATAACCAACACAGGCGCGCCAGTCAAACTTCGCTTGACTGAATCAAAAGCTTCTTTGCTTTGGGTATCCCAAGGACACTCGATATTTTTCTTAAGAAATTGAAAAAAAGGTCTGATGAGACCAGCATAAACTTGTGCATATATGCTGCAATTCCAAGGAACTTTTGAAGTTCCTTGACATTGTTTTGCGTGGGCTATTTAACAATCACCCTGTTTTTATCTGAATGGGCGCACTCCGTTCTTGCTCACGAAGCAGCGAAGAACGGGTACCTCAGGTGCACTGAAGATGGGCTTCTTCAAGTTGGCATAGAGCTTATGTCTGCGCGCAAGATCTAATACCCGACGACAATGTTTTTGTGAACATCTACAGCGCTTTAACGTGTTCATCGTTTCTGTGGATGAACACATCGTCAAAATAGCTCGGTACAATTCCACGCAGCGAGCGCAATAGCTGTGTGATGCATCTATTGAATGTTGCAGGGGAATTAGTCATTCCCAAAGCATCCCGCTTGGGGTGCTGACTGTTGTGAGAGGGATACCCTTCTCAAAGATAAGGATTTGATGAATTACATCCCTCAAATCGAGAGCACACAATACAGTGCTCCCGCCCATGTCATATATGATGGATCTTTCCGCGGTATCGGGGTTTGCGCCAGTACCGCGACTGCGTTTGCCTGTTACAAGCGTGGACGGTTCTCCACCCACCGGGGGACGTTTCACAACGAATGTGGTGGTGATGTAGACTCCCGCACATGCCCCCCTTGCGACGAGTTTCGAAGTACTCGTCGATTGCCGTCACCTGGACACGCGATTTTGGACAATGCCGCGTGGCACAGTACTTTGTGCCTGGTACGAGGTCAATATCATGCCAAGTTCTCTTATCGTTAAGGAGCTCGCATGGTACTTCTCCTGGGAATACGTCAACGTATCCCCAAAGTACCTCATGATAAGGGGAATTTACTTTAAGCGACTCCCAGCTCTTCGCTTCAAAGCGCTAAACTTTGGTTTGTTCATTGTGAACGCACTCGTTCTCAATGTCTTGCGTTTGCACTGTGAATATTTGTTCACGAATATACACAACATCGTCCGTTGCGACGATGACACAGATATGTTTGATCTGATCATCGTGCAAATTCTTGGTTAGCTTCTTCCAACTTAGAGCGGGACGAGCCATCACCTCCAAACCTAATTTCGGAGGATTGTCGAGCGTAAGTGACTGATTAGCTGATTCTGTCTCTGTCGGCGTCGAGACGTTTCTCTTCTCGACGGACTCATCCTCGTGATCAGACGTACTCGTCTGGTCCTTGACTGTTCGGCTGCACAGTGATCTTTATCACTTGTGCGCAAGGCTTCTTCGTCATGGTGACCACTGCCGACCATTGAATCATATTCGTCAAGGCTGAGAGCAGTAGCGAATGCTTCAAGACGGAATTCATTTTCACCTGTGTTGGTCTCACGGTTGGTACTTCCCACCGTTCCGCACGACGACATCGTGGACAATTCATGACGGGCTTTGTCACCCGCGTTGCACACGCAACGACTTATCTGTTGTGTGTGTTAGTCCCACAGTACTCTTATCAGCGGACGTTCCTTTCGCCGATGGTGTCAGATTAGACCTGGTGGTGCCATCGCTACCCACGAGACTGTCTGATGCTTCGGTTGTATTGTTTGATACATCCGAATTACGCACAGGGGGATCGGTCACTATGGATCCGCCGCAGTTGATCGACAGGCCAACCAGTCGATCATTGGTTTATGCTTTGACATCCAAAGGGTTGCTTAAGATAATATCAAACTTGTCGTCTAAACTATGTATTTGTCCTCGAACGACAGTTCGTCCAGCTCGAAGCGTGTGCAAACCACACGCTTAGGAATAGTCATGTTTCCATCTGTTGCTAACCGGACTGACAACATACTTCGTCAAGTTTTAAATCCAACGACGTTAGGCTCAGTTCTAGCGAAATTGTTCGACGCTCCCGTGTCGGACAAAGCGCGCGTGGGGACATTGTTTCCATGCGGCTTAACCATAAGGTTGATGAAAACAGTGTATAGTCTAGCCCCGTCTGGGGTTCCGGGCACACGCACCATTGTGGTGTAGTCGCTCTCAGAAATTTCTTCTGAGATGCGAACACACGCATTGGGGGGGCCAGATGACTGACTGACGGAGGGGGAACTCCGTCCATCTTGGTCTTGATCCGAGGCAGCATCCAGCCGGCTGGATCATTCACTCTCTTCACCTTGGTCGTGACGTCTTGGATGATCCATGTTCGTAAAGCTACCCTTGTGTACCCGTCAGCACTGGCGGTTACGCTCTCTGGATGGACCCTAGGTCAAAAAGTTAAAAGTCCGTCGAATACGGAAACGAGAGTTAGGACTAGGGTAGCTACTGGGCGGAAACACCGGAGAGCAGGATTGGCGTTATACTTGAAGTTTGTATACAGCGACGGCTGGACCGAGAATAATCGATCGGCCAGCTAAACTAAAGATAATAAAGGGATAAATCCTATCTTGTGTTTAATACGGAATCCAAATAACACTTCACAATCTCCCACAGTAGGTCAAAACGTTACCACACTTTCCAATAGAGATAAACCGTGTTGAAAACACGGGCGACTTGAGTTGAGTATATGTAACGCGGCGACTCCCGGTCATGGGACTTCTGGTGGAGTTCTTTTAACCTTCCCCGGGCAAACCAATAGCAGCAACAGGGAACCTTGTTAGCCCTCTGCTGTGAACCAATGAAAACGACTTGCGTCTTAGAAAGACAAACGTACACTGATTTTTTATCCCTGGATCCAATACAACCTTTTGTGTAACCTACCAAAAATAACCTGGCTGGATAATTATGTGCCTTATCTGAAATAGCCCAGTCAGCTCAACCTGGATGCCTTTTGTGTACCGTACACCAACCATCCAGCTCAACCTGGATACCCCTATGTGTACCGTACACCAACCATTAAGCTCAACCTGGATACTCCTTTGAGTACCGTACACCAACCATACAGCTCAACCTGGATAGCCATCAATCTCGACCTGGACACACCTGCTCGCTGACTTCGATTCTTCTTTAGCAGTCAAGCATCTATCTTCGGCGTTCCATCCGGCTTCTACAGAGGCATAGCCTTCCTCAGGGCCCTTTATACGCACATCCTTTAGCCGATCTGCCCTTGGCCACTTACATCCACCATCGACGGCCATCCAGCTCCACCAGATCCGGTCGACCAGCTCCTGGCTGACCTCGTTCCGGGCCTCCCGATCACCCTCGTCTGGCTTGATTTAATGCCTTGCACCGATCTGCCGCTTGTGCGTACACCAGACAGCTGTCATCCTGCGTCCTTTGGTGGCCGACCCGGGCAGCTGGCTGGGACCAGCATTTCTACCAATCAGGTGAGTGTATCCACTTCTCATTAGCCCGTTAATTTCAGGACGACTTCACCACACCTTCACTGCTCATACAGTCTATTTCACTTCCTTCACTTTCGCTCGAGCTCATATCGTCGGTGACGAGGATGTGATCTCGAAGTACAAAAAGACGGACTCTCGTTTTCTCAATGCATCCCTGTACGGTCTCGGGCATGACGCCATGGAGAGCGTGACTAAGGCGCGGCTCCAGATCTGATAACCTGGTTCCAGCTGTGTACTGTCGCCCAACCTCGTCTTTTATGATAGCCCACACGTATTTGATCGGTTGTAGATCCGAGTAGCTGGGTGGGGTGAAGACCACTTCGTGACCTTCACTTTTGGCCTTTTCAACAAACACCGGGAGGATATTTTTTTGAATCTACAAGCTGAGTCTATCCCACATTATAGTTTTGGTATCTGAAATCAGAACCGGAATTCCAAATTCCTCACATGTATTTCGAAGAATAGCTTTCATGTGCTTCTTGCGTGGTGCAAAATCTGGAAGGGCTTTATGGTACTTGGCATTGTCCATGATGATGCGACACCGGCTGAGCCCTCGATCCTGGAGAGTGGCAAGAAGTTGATCCATCCAATTTGAAAAAAACTCGTGATCAAACATGCCCTGATAATCCTTGGTTTGCTTTCCCCCTTTAAAGATTCGGATTGTTTCTGTGATCAAAAAAGCGCCGCGCATGTCACGTCACCGTTGGCTTATACATTGCGTGAGCGATCCCGATCAGCAATTGCAGCAATAAAGCATAACCTGAGGTCTTTGTGCTTTGCCTATGGCCTGTTCGGATTGACAGGATTGTATAGCGAGTCGTCATGGCGCGCGTAATTCACATGATTAAAACTTTCATCACGATACACGTCTCTAAATTCACTGGCGTTTTCTGCGAGCATGCATTTCACGTACTCGTCACGCTTGCGCTTGCGATCATCCGATATTTTGTAGTTGGACTGTATGGGCTTTCCGCGTTTAAAACCAGCTTTTTTAACGTAACGTTGGACAGCTCCCAAGGCAGCCGTATCGTCGCCATAACAAACTTGAAGGAGATTACACGCGACTAAATGTTGTAAGACATCCCTAGCGAAAATGCGAGTGCGTGTCTCGCATCGCTTCTGTATGAACGAGCGCTCGATAGCTTGTAGATGAACGGTAGAGAGTACTCCAGTTGGCCTCTGGCTGCGGTTAGCAGGGGGATGAGCAACATAAACGGTTCCATTGCTTTGAAATGTTGATTATGTATTATACACCATTTTGCTTGATCGACCGAGAAGTTTACCAACCTTGGCGTCTATCGACTCTATCGCTCTGAGTTTTACTGTACCCCCGTAAATTGGCGGATGCAGCGCGAATATCTAAGCGGTCTTCTTCGTGATCGATCGTCCTCTGCTTCTAACAACATAGTTGAGCGCTTCACGACAGTCATCCCTTGCGGCATGTTTTAGTCGCTTCGGCTCCATCTTTTCCGTTCTACACTTATGTCACTTCCAATGCCAATGCGATCCAACCAAGGTACAGCTCACACTCTTCACGATGACGTTGCCTTCTTGCTTTACGGCAGCAATAACCGGTTTTAGCACTGGTAAACCCCATTTTATGGGGCACACTACATACATTTATATATAATGTCTTACAGTTATGTTTTCTTGTAGTTCAATGCGTGGCTTCTGATTGGCTTCGATAGCTTTCAGGTTAGGGGGATTCTTTAGTTCTGCAGCGAGATTCAAATGAATATTTCTTAGAATCGCCACATATGGGGTGAAATTCACGCGACGCGTATCCCTAAATTTTTTAAATAAAACAACAAAATAGCAAAAAATACAAAAATTTGTCCTCCATGCTGTCGACCACTGTTAACTGAATCATTAATTTCAGAGAAATCAATGTTCAACAGCTTTAATATCAGAGTTGAAAAGGTTCTTAGAAAAATGCCCTGGCTTTGACAACATCAGAATAAACTCAATCTTGACCTCGCTCCTTTTGCCTGCCAACCTTCCTCGTAGGCCTCCATTTTCGGCGTCTCGTCCTCATCAGGAAACTCGCCGGCAGTCGCCTCTAGGATGTCCAGCAGCGATGTTGGCGCCAGCGCCCGATCGATAGTGATGTGGTGTAGTCGCTCTCGGAAATTCCTTCTGAGATGCGAACACACCAATGGGGGGCCCAGATGACTGACTGTCGGACGTCCATCTAGGTCTTGATCCGAGGCAGCATCCAGCCGGCTGGATCATTCACTCCCTTCACCTTGGTCGTGACGACTTGGATGATCCATGTTCGTAAAGCTACCCTTGTGTACCTGTCAGCACTGCCGGTTGGGCTCTCTTGATGGACCCTAGGGCGAAAAGTTAAAAGTCGGTCGAATAGGGAAACGAGAGTTAGGACTAGGGTAGCTACTGGGCGGAAACACCGGAGAGCAGGATTGGCGTTATACTTGAAGTTTGTCGGCTGGACCGAGAATAATCGATCGGCCAGCTAAACTAAAGATAATAAAGGGATAAATCCTATCTTGTGTTTAATACGGAATCCAAATAACACTAGACAATCTCCCACAGTAGGTCAAAACGTTACCACACTTTCCAATAGAGATAAACCGTGTTGAAAACACGGGCGACTTGAGTTGAGTATATGTAACGCGGCGACTCCCGGTCATGGGACTTCTGGTGGAGTTCTTTTAACCTTCCCCGGGCAAACCAATAGCAGCAACAGGGAACCTTGTTAGCCCTCTGCTGTGAACCAATGAAAACGACTTGCGTCTTAGAAAGACAAACGTACACTGATTTTTTATCCCTGGATCCAATACAACCTTTTGTGCAACCCACCAAAAATAACCTGGCTGGATAGTTATGTGCCTTATCTGAAATAGCCCAGTCAGCTCCACCTGGATACCTTTGTGTACCGTACACCAACCATCCAGCTCAACCTGGATACGCCATTGTGTACCATACACCAACCATACAACAACCATCAAGCTCAACCTGGATGATCCTTCGTGTACCGTACACCAAATATCCGGCTCGACCTGGATAGCCATCCATCCGGACATACCTGGCCACTGACGTCGACTCTTCTTTAGCGGCCAAGCTATCCACCTTCAGCGTCCCATCCGTCCTCTACAGGGGCATAGCCTCCCTCAGGATTCTTCACATACACATCCTATAGACGATCCGCCCCTTGGCCATCCACCATCGGCGGCCATCCAGCCCACCTGATCTGGCCAACCTACTTCTGGCTAACCCGATTACGAGTCCCTTGATCATGTCCAGCTGGCTAGATTCCATGCCTAGCACCCTTCTGCCACTTGTGAATATACCGGCAGCTGCCATCCTGCATCGACGCTCTTGGCCGGCATTTTCTGCCAATAAGAATGCATCCTCGGCCAAATGTATCTTACACCTGGCCGTTAATAAATTCCCAAGTCGCTTCACCACAGCCGCCCCTGAGACTTGTCGCAGCCGCACAACGGTTGGGGCACGATCTCACCGGACACAAGTCTTTTCAATCCCTTTCACCGATGCCTCGATTTGGTGAGTCCTCTGCCCAATTTTCTGAATGCCTCCATTAAGCTGGTCAACAAGCTAGCCTGAGGTCTCATCCACCTGTTCTGATCATCTCTTGATATATTTCTAGTTCTGCAAGTCGACAGAGATAACATCTGTCGCGTTACTCTGGTCGACGATGACTCGCCTTCCAGCGGGGTGGAAATTGCGGGGCTGCCGGATTCATTCCGAATTCCTGACCTGGTGCTATCTCCGACCGACATTGATACGGCGCTCCGCGTCCATGGTCAGGTCTGCGGTGACCGGGACAGGTTTAAAGGCACTATTTCCTCCCTTCAGGCCGACCTTCCTCCAGTCAGGCCAATTCCGAAATGCTAGCGCAGCGATGTGCGACTCTCCGTACGGTGCTAGATCGCACTGCACCTCGAACTTCTGAGCTAAGGCGTAGCCGCTAGGAGGCCACGAATGGAGTAACCCGTCTTCGGGTCATCGTAGGCCAGCTAACTGACGCCCTACAAATGACCGCAGCACCATCTGTCCCCACCTCCGAAGTGGCAGAGCTGGGAAAACGAATAGAGGTGCTGACGGCCCAAGTGGATAGCCTGGAACACATCCAGGTGGATTTTGTCCAAGCACTCGCCTCGGCCAATCGCCAACGAATCCTCCTTGAGACGGAGTGATCTTCGAGGGCAGGTGGCTGATCTCGAGGAACCGGTCGCCAGCCTGACAAAAGAGAGGGACCATCACCATATGCTGGCGGACGTCGTCGAACCGCTTCGGGCTGCTAACCAAGAGTTAGTCCACCGCTCGAAACTTCAGCGTAAGTGATTCGCCCACTTCTATATCGTCGTCCTGGTGCTTACTGTTTGCATAGCCGTATTGCTTTGTAGTCCAACAACTGGAATAGCTGAACGAACAATTCGCCGAAATCTCACAAACATCTCACGAACTGTTGCATCTTCGTAGCCGGTACCGCCAGGTGTCTCAAGAACTAGTATGGTAAAGTGACTTATGAATTAATTGATGGGAAGGTGTGAAGTACTTTCCAGAGGGCGCCTTCTGATTGGCAGAAAATGTGGCCCAAGGGCATAGATGCCGGATGGCCGTCGCCGAGCGTATCTACCAGCGGCCGGACAGCGTCAGGCCTGGAATCAGGCCGGATGAGTGCGACTGAAGACGTGGAGAGTTGAGCCAGCGGACTAAGCGAACGGAACGACCTCGGATGGCGGACAGCCGAGGGGCGGATTGGTCGGAAGGTATGGACGAATGGGCCTGAAGGAGGTTGAGTTGTTATAGAGGACGAAGGAGGCACCCGGGTCGGATGTGGAGCTGCCAAGGAAGTGCTAACCCCAGCGGCAAGTGAGCTTAGATAGATGGCTATCCGGCCGATCCGGCTGGGTTCGATGTACCGGCCGGGCTGGTACCAGCTAGGTTCGGTGTACCGGCCGGGCTGGTACCATTTGGGTTGATTGTACCGGCCGGGTTGGTACCATCGGGGGTTGGTGTACCGGTCGGGCTGGTACACAAAAGAGCATTGGACCGGAGTTAACCGGGCTACTTCAGGTAAGACACATAACTGTCCAGCCGGGCTATTTGGGATTAGGTTACACAAAAAGGAGTATTGGATATAGGGATAAAAATCAGTATACGTTTCGCTTTCTTAGACACAAGTCGCTTTCATTGGTTCACAGCAGAGGGCTAACAAGGTCCCCTCTTGCTGCTATTGGTTTGCCCGGGGAAGGTTAAAGTAACCCACCGGAAGTCCCCTGACCGGGAGTCGCGGCGTTGCGTATACTCACCTCAAGTCGCCCGTGTTTTGAACACGGTTATATCTAGTATTGGGAAGTGGTAACATTTTGGCCTTCTGTGAAAAATTGTGGAGTTATATTTGGATTCCCCTTTACGTACACGTTTGGATTTACCTTTCATTGTCATTGGCTTGGCTGGCCGATCGAGTTTTCTCGGTCCAGCCGTCTCAGTATACAACTTCAAGTATATTGCCAGTCGAGCTCCCCGGTGAAGATTTCCATCCAGGAGCTACCCCTAGTCCTACCCCTCGTCTCCTTATTCGACGGACTTTACACTTTTCGCCCTAGGGTCTATCAAGAGAGCCCAACCGCCAGTACTAACGGGAACACAAGGTGACCTTATAACATGGATCATCCAAGTCGTCACGACCAAGGTGATGGAAGTGACCGATCCAGCCGACTGGATGCCGGATCGGATCATGACTCGGATGGACGGAGTACCCCCTCCGACAGTCGCACCCCGTGGGTGTTCGCATCTCAGGAAGAATTTCTGAGAGCGACTACACCACAATGGTCCGCGTGCCCGGATCTCTTGGTGACCCTGGAGATCACCGCGAGTCCCTAGTGGGCGAAAGACCTAAACCTGTCAAATTTGTTGAAGATGTTGTGTCGGGTATTGGGGGAAGGCATATCGCCCCAAATGCTGCTGAAGATGGAAAAATGCGATGGTCGCCTCGGATTGGGGGAGTTCGAGGTTGATATTAAAGAAGAAGTTACTCCCCTAGAGGCTCCGCCGGGGGCGGATTACAGTACCGCGGGGTGAAAAAAACATACACACTTTTTTAATATCTGCAGGCACACAACACAATTTTTTTTGCTTCCACCAACCATTGCGTGACACCTGTCACCCACAGCCAGGTGACCCATTTACAAAAAATTTGGACGTATATTCTGGCTATCATTTGGTGGTATTTTTGTGTATGTAACTCAATTACGGTGTGTGCAGTGGTCTATCATTTACCAGCGAGTAGAACCGCCCTTTGCTTTTAGTACAGCCTTGATGCGCTCGGGCATGGATGCCACCAATGCATCCAGTTTTTCACCAGCAATAGCCTCCCATGCCCGCGCCAGGGCGAGCTTCATCTCGTCTGCATTCTTGGGTCGCTTTTGTTTTTGGACGTGATCTTTCATAACCATCCATATATTTTCAATCGGGTTTAAATCTGGGCTCTGTGCGGGCCATTCTAATTTTACAATGCCTCTTTGACGTCTCCACTCTTCAGGGACCTTGCTGCGGTGGACTGGTGCCCCATCCTCCATGAGTATCAGGCCCGCAGGATTTTCAAAAGTGCTGAGAAAAGGGCTCATCCCTGGCTTATACACAAACTCAACAAAGTCGACCGCTGTGCGCCTGCCCGGGGGCATGATGACCAATTCTGACTTCTTGTCACCACAGAAAGCTCCCCAGACCATTACTGATGTCCTTCCGCTTTTGAAAGTTGGGACTAGGCACTCTGCCTTGTAGCGTTCTTCAGTTTTACGCCAAACGCGAACTCTGCGTGTATTCTCCCCAATTTCAAATGTTGATTCGTCCGTCCACACAACATGTTTCCAGTCGTCAATAGTCCAGTCTTTGTGTTTTTTTTTGCAAACTTCAGTCGATTTTCCTTGTGCTTCAAGGTCAGGAACGGCTTTTTAGCTGCCACACGCGAGTGATAGCCTAGCTCATGAACAGCTTTTTGGACAGTCCGGGTGGACACTTTCGTTGGCAGGTTGGCAGCGATTTCAGCAAGAGGTGCACGTCGGTTGCTTGCAAGTTCACGAGCCAGGCTTCTCTTGTCACGCTCTGTCAAGCTAGGAGGTCTTCCAGGAGACTTGGCAGGGACAACCGTGCCACGAGCGTCTACGTTGCGGAACACTGTGTAAATTGTCTCCTTGGGCATGCCAAGCTTTTGAGCAATCTGAGCACCTTTCAAGCCACCTTCCCGCATCTTCATTATTCTGGCCTTCTCCTCAGCAGTCAATTTACGCGTTTTTGGCATTTTCTGGGGAGGATTTGGTTTTGTGAGGGGGGTAACGGTCTTCTTTTGTGTGGGACAGGTTGCCTTTTGGGTGGTGCGAAATTAAAAAAGTGTGTATGTTTTTTTCACCACGCGGTACTGTGCCGGATTACGGTAGTGTGCCGGATTACGGTACTACTCACTGTAGTACAGGCCGCTATACCTCGGCTGGAGCCGGATCGAATTATGGTGCAAGTCACCGTAGTCCGAGGAAGGATCATGGTTTCGACCATGATCCTAACAAACAAATGCATATTATGGATATAAAAGAAGAAAAAATTAAGAAAAAGGAATCGGAAGTCGGATACGATCGGAGTGGGAAGCCGGCCGGATCAGGACCAAGTCTCGATCCAGGCCACCTACCCCTAAAGAGACCGGATTGGCAGGAATTAGATTATCCAACCCGCAAAGATAGGCCACGTTTCGAAGAGGAAGAAGAAAAGTTGGACGGTCTATCAACGGATACAGACCTGGAGCGTGCTTTCCATCTTCACGAGTTGGGGCAGTTCTTGCGGACCGATAAGGTGCTGAAGATAACACGGCCAAAAATCCTAGGCGGATTGAAAGGTCCCGTCTCTCCCCCAACCCTCTCAGACGGCCACGTGTCCCTTATTAGAGGACTATTCGATCAACTCAAACAAGCCGGAATTAACCCCGGCGTGTTCGATCCGAACGAGCTTTTCGATCTGAAGGTGGACAAGTTGAAGGAGGCATCCAGCGCACTGCACGACCGCTTGGTACCGCTAGTGGGTTGTTCGCCGTCGAAGATGATGACAGCTCACGACTTGGAGTGGCCGCCGTCTACGCCGCGCAACAAGCAGACGGCCGAATAACACTCGGGGTCCTTATCAGTACGAAGTCTGCCTTCGGAAGCGGACTCATCTGACTCATCGGTGGGTATTACCCGTATGACGCTTGGCCCAAGAGGAGCAGCGCGTGTGGCGACGGCCATGAGACTTGGAGGACGTGAGGATCCGGATACGCCCGAGCGAAAGAAAGCTAGTCAGTACAGCGTACAGGCTCGGACGGCGACGGCGGATCCAGAGCCGAAGGAGGAAGACGCCGATGGGCGGATCAAAAATGAATGTCGATCTGGCAGCCCGGCCGCCGCCCAAGCCGCCCCGCAAGCCGCCCCCCAGGAGAGCCTTCAAGTGCCGGATCACCTGCATAACATGTTTTCGGCGATGAAGGAACGATACTTGGAAGAGCAGCGTCGGCTGAGTGCCAGCCGCGGCAGTCCGAAGTCACCGGACCAGCCGGCTCGTCGTGGGAGTCAGGCGTCCGAGCCAGTCCAGTACTATGCGAGGGAGCCGAGTGACGAAGACATGGAGTCGGTGCAGTCCAAGCAGAGTGAACCCCATGCCGCCCCGCCGAGCCGCAAGACAGGTCGCCGAACCGGACGGCGGCCTACGAATAGGAAGCTGTCTGTCAGCGGCGTGGATATGGAATCCGCCAAGTCGGTCAAGTACCACTACAATCCGGATGACCTGGATCTGAGGATGGCTCGCAGAGCCAACATGGCCGCGACCCAAGAGTTTGATTTGGACTCAGGAGCGATTACGAGGGTGCGAATGTCTGCCACGTCCGAGCTAAAAGACTTCACTGGACGAGACACGGACGAGGACCAAGCCCGAAGATGGCTGAGCAAGATGAAGATGGCTGAGCAAGATGAAGATGGCTGAGCAAGACGAAGTCGGCATTTCTCAGAGACCGGACGTCGGACTATGAGAAGTACCTGATCTTCGGGGATTTGATGAAAGGTCCAGCGAAAAACTGGATCCAAGAGCTAAGCCGGGAAATCCGAGGAAACTGGAGGGGATTGGCCGGTGCGTTCATAGAACAATACTGTGGATCTGGAACATCGGCGGCGCGTCAATATTTCCACACCAAGAAGCGGGCGGATGAGACCCCCCTGGAGTATCTCCATCGCTTGAATGTCGCTGGCATAAGGGCGGATATCCCGGTTAAAGAAGATGCCAGCCGGTCGGAGGCCGCTCGTGAACATGTGGAGCATTTTATCAGCGTGTTGGACGATCGGGAGCTGGCAGACCAGCTGGCGTTACTGCGATTAAAGAACACCACGGAGCTGGAATTGACGTTGCGCACCTACCTAAGAGCGAAGAAGCGAGGCTCCAAGGCGGCAGTTGGAGCCGGCCGGTTCAAGTCCCGTTTTAACGCGGATCAAGGAAGCAGGCCTCCATCTACCAGGACGGCCTGAGCCGTCCGCATGGTTGCCCGAGAGTCAGACGCGACTAGCTCGGAAGAGGAGTATCAGCGATCTGGGGGCGATTCCGAAGAGGAGCAATACCGGTACCTGTTTTCGGCAGAAGCCAGTCAGCCATCCAGGCTGCCAGCCGGGTCCAGTCAGCCGAAGGGTTTCCGGCTCCAACTGACCAGGATCACCCCAGACGCAAATGTACCCACTGTGGGTCCATCAAGCATGACGACCGGAGCTGTTGGAAGTGGCTGACCTGCAAGAAGTGCGAAAGGAAAGGTCATCCGGCGGAACACTGTTTGTTTACTTGTAAGACTTGCGGGGAGGTGCACGAGGCGGGACTGTGCCCAATTGAAGAATTCTACAACCAGATGAAAAAGTGGTACGTCCCGACCAAGCATGCTGGAATGTTGCCGCCCGGGGTGGAAAAGATGTTAAACTAGATCGCTCGCCAGATTGGAATCTGGTTCGAGCCGAGTGGTCTAGTGTTAG
>MIQA02017757.1:0-13472 GCA_001887855.2 Sclerospora graminicola | reverse complement strand
AAGTTGAAGGAGGCATCCAGCGCACTGCACGACCGCTTGGTACCGCTAGTGGGCTGTTCGCCGTCGAAGACGATGACAGCCACGACTGGAGTGGCGCCGTCCACGCCGCCGGCAGCAAGCAGACCGGCCGGAATACACTCGGGGTCTTCTCAGTACGAGTCTGCCCTTCGGAAGCGGACTCATCTGACTCATCGGTGGGTATTACCCGTATGACGCTTGGCCCAAGAGGAGCAGCGCGTGTGGCGACGGCCATGAGACTTGGAGGACGTGAGGATCCGGATACGCCCGAGCGAAAGAAAGCTAGTCAGTACAGCGTACAGGCTCGGACGGCGACGGCGGATCCAGAGCCGAAGGAGGAAGACGCCGATGGGCGGATCAAAAATGAATGTCGATCTGGCAGCCCGGCCGCCGCCCAAGCCGCCCCGCAAGCCGCCCCCCAGGAGAGCCTTCAAGTGCCGGATCACCTGCATAACATGTTTTCGGCGATGAAGGAACGATACTTGGAAGAGCAGCGTCGGCTGAGTGCCAGCCGCGGCAGTCCGAAGTCACCGGACCAGCCGGCTCGTCGTGGGAGTCAGGCGTCCGAGCCAGTCCAGTACTATGCGAGGGAGCCGAGTGACGAAGACATGGAGTCGGTGCAGTCCAAGCAGAGTGAGCCCCATGCCGACCCACCGAGCCGCCAGACGGGTCGCCGAACCGGACGGCGGCCAACAATTAGGAAGCTGTCTCTTAGCGACGTGGATATGGAATCCGTCAAGTCGGCCAAGTACCACTACGATCCGGATGACCTGGAAGTGGGGATGGATCGCCGAGCCAACATGGCCTCGGCCCAAGCGTTTGATCCGGACTCAGGAGAGATTACCGAGGGTGCGAAATTTGCCACGTCCGAGCTAAAATGACTTCATGGACCGAGACACGACGAGGAACCAAGCCCGAAAGATGGCTGAGCAAGATTGAAGATGGCTGAGCAAGATGAAGATGGCTGAGCAAGACGAAGTCGGCATTTCTCAGAGACCGGACGTCGGACTATGAGAAGTACCTGATCTTCGGGGATTTGATGAAAGGTCCAGCGAAAAACTGGATCCAAGAGCTAAGCCGGGAAATCCGAGGAAACTGGAGGGGATTGGCCGGTGCGTTCATAGAACAATACTGTGGATCTGGAACATCGGCGGCGCGTCAATATTTCCACACCAAGAAGCGGGCGGATGAGACCCCCCTGGAGTATCTCCATCGTTTAAATGTCGCTGGCATAAGGGCGGATATCCCGGTTAAGGAAGATGCCAGCCGGTCGGAGGCCGCTCGTGAACATGTGGAGCATTTTATCAGCACGTTGGACGATCGGGAGCTGGCAGACCAGCTGGCGTTACTGCGATTGAAGAACACCACGGAGCTGGAATTGACGTTGCGCACCTACCTAAGAGCGAAGAAGCGAGGCCCCAAGGCGGCAGTTGGAACCGGCCGCTTCAAGTCCCGATTTAACGCGGATCAAGGAAGCCGGCCGCCATCTACCAGGACGGCCCGAGCTGTCCGCATGGTCGCCCGAGAGTCAGACGCGACCAGCTCGGAAGAGGAGTATCAGCGATCTGGGGGCGAGTCCGAAGAGGAGCAGTACCGGTACCTGTTCTCGGCAGAAGCCAGTCAGCCATCCAGGCTGCCAGCTGGGTCCAGTCAGCCGAAGGGTTTTCCGGCTCGAACTGACCAGGATTACCCCAGACGCAAATGTACCCACTGTGGGTCCATCAAGCATGACGACCGGAGCTGTTGGAAGCGGCTGACTTGCAAGAAGTGCGAAAGGAAAGGACATCCGGCGGAACACTGCTTGTTTACTTGTAAGACTTGCGGGGAAGTGCACGAGGCGGGACTGTGCCCCATTGAAGAAATCTACAACCAGATGAAGAAGTGGTACGTCCCGACCAAGCATGCTGGAATGTTGCCGCCCGGGGTGGAAAAGATGTTAAACTAGATCGCTCGCCAGATTGGAATCTGGTTCGAGCCGAGTGGTCTAGTGTTAGTATCTATGCATATGTCGGTAAGGAGGATAATCAAGAAGCAAATCAAAGCGTAACCGACAATACATGAAGTTTGACGATTACGTCATCCGGTCCCCGGGGAGCACGGCTGACCCCTTCCTGGTGAGCAGTATACGGACGAACGAATATTCTCGGTCTGAAGTGCTTATGGAATTGAATCTGTTACCCGGCGAGTCGCGAGGTTATTGGAAATATCATTCACTAGATAAATGGTTCAAGCAAGCTAAGGCGGATTGCAAAATCAATAACCAGAAGGCTACCATGCTGTTTGACTCTGGCGCGGAAGTGTCTATCGTGGACACCACCTTTGCTCGTAAGGTGGGGGTGTGAAATAGACGAGACGAAGCCAGGAGTGTATCGGCATTGGAGAAAGTTCATACATGACCCAAGGAAGGACAAGAGTCAAGATTACGTTGGCTGGGTCTTTGGTGTATTTGTGGTGGTGCCGATTTCCAAATCCATGACCGAAGTCGTGGGGGGAATCCGGATACCCACTGGCCCGGACGACCAACTATCGGAGGGGGTACTCCGTCGATCCTGATCAGCATCGGAATCAGATGAATCACCATTGTGGTGACTGATCTGATCCTCCCGGTCATCTGGCCGGTCTTCATGGTCGTCAGGATCTATGTTTAACTTCATCTCACCTTGTGTACCCGTTGATCGGGGCTGATTACACTCACTTAGGTGGACTCGGTGACGAAAAGGATGATCTTGATCAGGTCGGAGGGTTTGACCTTCTCGAGACGGGGGTGTCCTCGGGTGGAAATCTTCACCGGAGAACGGGTTGGGGTCGACACTTATTCAGTATCTAGGCACTGATCAGGAAAGTTCGTCTGATCAGGCCAGCCAATGAGAGAGAGATGTAACGAAACCAAGAAAATGTGATCAATCCACGATCTTCCACAGTAATCCACAAACGTTATCTCCACAAAAACCTTTACCAATATTCTTAACGTGTTCCAAACACGTGCGCGTTGCGGGTGAGGTTAGATCACCTAGAACAAACCCGTCGGGGGTCTTCCGGTAAGCCAAAATGCGCCTTAGCACGTCTTAACCGGGAAAATAGATGAGCAAGAGGGGACTAATCAACCCTGTGCTCCCAATGACTGCACACGTGGCAGAGCGACTCTTTGCTTTAGGGGGAAAATCTAAACCTGTTATTATATATGCAAAGTCCTATACCTGTGTACCATACCTCAACTCATGCCTGACCTTTACTTCGAACCTGTTTACTTCGTCGCACGGTTGCGTAACACTCTCTTGCCCATCCCGGCTGCACCTTCAAGCTGACCTGTACCAATTCTGCCCCGATCATGACCCGACTCTTCAGAAGATCTTCAACCCATCCTGATCTTCAACAAACGACCTTGAAACCACTTGAGACCTGCTCTTCAGCACTTGTTCACTTCATATATAGTCCGCCCAACCCGAGAACTCACTTGCCTTGCTTATCAACGCTGATCAAAGGCTGATCGGCCCTGATCACGATCGCCATAGTGATCGACCAGGTGATCAGGCCTGATCAGGCCTGATCAGCCCTTGATCACCTCGGGAACGTCCAGGGTCATCATCATTACGACTCCATTCATCTTCCAAACCATACTTTCGATCTTAATGCACCGTCAGGATAACCATACCGCACTGATCTCGGCTGATCAGGCCTGATCAGGCCTTGTCACATCATCTTCGGACCAACCAAAAGTTCACATCACTTGTATAACCTGTTGATCCACCTGCCCGATCTTCATTCATCATTTGATCTCCTTCCTCCGGGCGTGACAAGCCGATCAGGCTGCAACCTTGTATCATAGCCGGCTTCCACCAATATACCGTTCGGAGATCGGCTGGTCACCTGCTCTTGGTATGTCATGTCAACAATCACCATTATTTTATTATATCCACGAGAAACCCACTTGGTGACTGTGACACCGATCGTGATCGTGATCTTCATCATTCCACCAGTGCCTGGGACCGGGCTTAACAACAATACTTGGCTAACTCTTCCACATCGTAAATATCCGTTGGCCACCACCTTTTCTTCTTACTCGCGATCAACCTTTTCCCACCCATCAACCGTCATATGTTGATGGGTGTTCTATCATCACCAATCATCGGCCATGTGTGGTCCACTTCAATCCCAATATTTTCCGATCGCTTCACCACACTGGTACAATTTTCGGCCTGGACAGTGGATGATATGGCAGATTTTGCGGGTTTCACGTTCTGGAGAGGAGACTCCGCAAGTCGATTGGACAGATTTTACATTCCCGAAAGGTGTTCCGAATGGGTTCAACAGGTGATCACTAGTACACCTGGGGTACCGTCTGACCACGAGCAAGTAGAGATATACATGCGACGACGGATTATTCAGGAGCAAGGTACTAAGAACAAAAACTTCCGGTTGCAATACCCCATAACGGGAATTGGACGCAAACGGGCAGTGAAGGAGATCCGTGCACTTATGGATCAGAAGACCGGGATAGTACAAACAGGAGCAGCCAAATGGGAAAGATTACGGTTTTTCTGGACGCAGTCAATAGTGCAGCTAAGGAGGCGTGAGGCTCAGAGAAGAAAACGGAAAGCGAGGGATCTGGAACTTGCTTTATATGGTATGGTCACGACGCGTGAGCAAGTCCTGAGGATCACGGAGCATGAAGTTATCCGCGAGAATCAGGTAAGATTAGGTAAGCGGTTTCATAGATCTAACGAATCAATTCACTGGCTTTTCCGTCAGACAGCAACATGGGAGCGGGATCAACGGGTGAGAACCATCACTATCGATGATCCCACTTTTGATCAGAGTACGTATCATAGCATCCCAGACAAATTTGACTGGACCTGGAAAGCTGTTCTCGGGAGATCCCATAGTGGAGTAAGCACAGAAGACATGACTAAGCAGCTGGGATATTTTGTTAACGGTTGGACAACACGGCAGGTGACAGATCGGAAAACGACCGGCTGTTGGCACCGATATCAGTAGATGATATTCATGCAGCGATCAAGGCATTGGAACGACGAAAGGCGGCTGGACCGGATGGATTGAATAATGATTTTTATAAAGATTTCGAACAAGACCTGACCCCGGACTTGGAAGTGGTATACAACGATATCCTGAATGGAGCTGATCCCCCAGAGTCCTTTCTTGAGGCAATTATTATACCTCTCAAGAAGAAAGGGGAATCGTCCAATGCTATGGACTACACACCAATATCGCTTCTACAGACAAGTTATAAAAATTTTGCCAAGATCTTAGCGCGACGACTCCAGAGTTTCTTAGGTCGGTCGATTGGAGATTCACAGCAGGGTTTCGTACATGGACGTCGCATGGATAGGGCAGTGGTGATTATGATGTCAATTTTGCAACAATATGAAAACGCAATGGAGAAGACTGAAGAACATAGTGGAGGAATTTTGTTTATTGATTTGCCAAGGCTTACGATACCGTGGATCGACATTTTCTGATGGCAACGCTAACTAAGTTTGGGTTCTCGCAACGATTTGTCGATTTAATGTGGGCCCTCCACAATGGAACGACCGCCCGGTTTCTAGTGAATGGCGAGCTGTCGGAACCACTGGAAATCGTATCCGGAATCAGACAGGGCTGTCCTTTAGCACCGCTATTATTTCTTTTAGCGGTCGAGCCGCTGGGTATGGCTATTGCACAAGCATGGGGATTACAAGGATGTGCCATACGGGGAGATGATACGAACGTTATGCACAAATTCTCAGCGTTCGTCGACGACTCGATGATTTTCTTTGCGCAAGGGACACAAGTAAATACAGCGCTGGCAATTGTCAAACAATTTGGGTACCTTTCCGGATTGAAGATTCAACCTGCGAAAAGTAATATCGTGTTTCTCGAGACCACCCATCAACGGGACGAGTGGTGTGGTATACCGGTAGTGAAGAAGAATGATACCATCCGGTACCTCGGGTACCAGATAGGAAGAAAACAGCTAGCGGAAGTCAACTGGGCGGTACGTATTCGAATGCTCCAAAGACGGTTACTCACGGCGACTAAATGTGGCACAACAGTGATGGACCGAGTAACATTGTTCAATGCGGTGGCAATACCGGCGATTTTATTCATGGCGAAGATGTTCCTGCCTGACGATAATACTTATAAAGAGCTGGTACATTTACAAAAACAGTTTCTTTGGGGTGGTCAAGTATCAACAGAACCGAGTCGGCATAAAATTTCGCCTCATTTGTTGTACATTCCGAAGGATGCAGGCGGGTTGGGTCTCATTTCAATTCCGGTCGCAGTACATACGTTAGTGGTCAAGGAAGCGATGATGTGGCTATTGGAGCCTCGTGACCGTTATTCTCAAGCGTGGAGGAATTCGTGGCATATGTTGCAGCCTAATAACACTAATTTATGGATTTCTCCATGTTACTTTCGTAAATACAAGGGGAGCACGGGAAACATTATGTTGCCGGCACAAGTTCAGCATCACTTGGCACGATACTTAAGTCCAGCGCAGGAGACTTTTTCACAGATAGACAGGTACGTGAAGGCTTATCTTCAAGGTTTAAGGCGGAAATGCGAAACACAGTATGTGGAGCCAGCAACGGGAGTTACATACGGGGAGAACATTACGGTTCGCGGGGATTTGGACGAGATCGAGTGGCATGGGCTTTGTCCGGACTATGTGAATACCTTTTGGGGCACGTTTCACTGGAATGATAATCCGTGGATTTCGGAAGGGATGGGACTATGTCTACCTCGGCAGAAATACGATAGACTACCGGTGTTGACAATACAAGAGTTGGGCATTACGAGGGTAGCGGCGGACAAGTATCAGTGGCAGGTAAAGCACAAGGGATTGATAGGGCACACTAGAGCTAAGGTGGGGAGGTGGTTACTCTCGATCATACTGTGCTCTCCAAGAGTGCCAATTGGAGAAGATATTGGGTATGCGGGGCCGTTACGATTATTGTGGACACCGGATATCTGGACCAATGTTACGTGGAAACCGGACGCCAGTCGTCGAATACTGGGGGTATGCAACACAACGCAAAATCAATGGGTTCTCTTACAACGCAGTGACGGATTTACTGGGATTGTGATTTGACGAATTCAGCGGACAATGATGCAAGCAGGAGAGAACAAGCAAGAGAAGGGGATGAGTTACGGGGCTTGGTATGTGCAGCACACCCGGCTATTCACGGCTTTCCATGGTGGGTGAAGGAAGGCATATCGTATGTGAGCATTAAGCAGTGGTTGCGGCGTTCCTTTCGAAGAGTATACTACAGATTGCTAACGCGAGGTTTACCGCAGATCGAGCAACGTTGGGAAGAGAAAACACAACAAGCAGACAGGAATTTGTATATGCAGGATCAAGAACCAGCGGCATTGTGGCAGCATGGCAATTTACTCTCGGATTATCAACTCTGGTGCATGTATAGAGCGGCCACGTTCCAGCTCAATGTCCACTATGATGGATACAATCAACAAGGAGGGTGCACTATGGATCGACAATGTAGCGCACCCGGGAAAGGGGTCACACATATTGTGTGGGGGTGCAGTCTGGCCAAAACATTTTGGATTCGACTTCTTAGTAGCTGGAACGGCTGGTGGATGACAGAACAGGAGGTTCTGCAAGCACAACGTCATTTCGCGACACGAGAAGCGCCAAGAATTTCGGAAAAGATGATGGACAGATTACGGAACAGATGTGGTACAAAAGCGGAGGCGTGTAGCGTGGGATTAAAACGACTTTGGTGGGCTTTCTGTTCGATTGGGATGACCTGGATGTGGCAGTTACGAAATGAGACAGTGCATCAAGGCGCCCACAAGTCGAAGTATGAACACTTCCACACCGTGTGGAATAAAACAATCGCGCAGATAACTGCTGTTGCGGTGTATGAACAGCAACACCCCGGGTCAAGATTACGGGGGATCAAACTACAGGTTTGTTTGGAATGCTTCCAAGAAAGTTTACGTGACCATTCAAGTGATCAGCGCAAAAGATTACATTCCCGCACGCAGGGAGATAAGCGATCAGAGATAGGATTACAAACTGCTCTTAGGAATTATATTGTAGCTAATAGTTAAGAGACTAAATAGACTGCGAATTAACAACAACAACTATTTAAGGTAAAACTCAGGTTCGAAATTAGTCTGGCATAGACTAATTACGGTGGGAGGAGTAGCTACTTGCACTCTTCATTTCTCGCAACCGCTGTCACTTAAGGCTGAAAAAAGGTAATGAAAAGGAAGTCGGTAAAATTGTACTATCGCCCACAGATCAAATCATTGCGACGAAATATCTTGTTGGTTTACGGATCGCTGGCGAATGTTACAGATCCCGCTGCAGAGTGTCCGTGACTCGGTATACCTCGCTCAGTTTAGAATTGCCATCGCTATCTTTCCCACCAACATCACGAAGCTTATGCATTCGCTACATCGAGCGTCGTGAAGGTTCTTTAAGTATACTAAATAATTCTCGAAGTTCCACTTCGGGAATAATTCTGTGTGAAGCTTGCCCTGATCGCTCTTTTGAAGAAAGCGTTACCAACTTCGATCTTCTGGCACACTAGACTCCGTCAATGCTGTATCGACTGAATCACTGTTGAAAGGGCTTTGTGAAGTGTAGATTGGAAGTGTGGGTAGCCAAGGTAGAGAATGACAAGGTCGTGAAGCTTGAACTCTTGGACCTCAAGCTCGGCTAAATACGGAAAGCAAAACATCCTACGTCTTTCAATTTCTTCCTGTAAGAAAACAATTTGGCTAGAGGACAGATAGACACATTCGCACAAGTATGCACCGCTCTTTTTGTGGCCATCTTCTTCGATACTTTTTTTCACTTTCATCGATACTATCGTTGTCTTCGCTGTCCGAATAGCCATAATCCACATCTGTAAGCTCTAAAAGGTGATGGGACTTCCGTTGCCACAAGCTCACATAACCAGGGTTTCGAGTCCTTGCGAGATTGCAAATTGCACCCCTGCAAATTGCATGCAAATTGCGGGTGCAATTTATCGCTGTGATAAATCACACCCATAATTGCAGCTGAGGGCTAGGTAAATAAGGGATACGAGGGTCCCTTTTTTTCCTTCTCCAAACCATTTTTGCCCCCACGAAGTAATGGAGGACACAAACATGCTGACGATGATTTAAATGATACAGAGTCAAAGCATAAACGATTGGATTCATGTACGGTGCATATAGAAGAGGTTCTTGGCGTGACAATCGGTTGCTTCTCGCCAATCGCTGCTCCAATGGTAGGATATTTTGAGTGGGGTGTTTATTTTTCAATAGGTGTTTTGATACTTATCGGTTGCGATCGGTACATGTAGTTCACTTCGTTTTACAAGTTTATCCTGGAGAGGAAAGCAGCAGATTCTCGCACTATGGACGGACCTTGTGAGTTGCTCATGATCTTTGATCCCAGTATTCAGTGCCGATTCTACTACTAAAGTTCAGGACGTATGTCAAGCCCATTCTTTCCAGCCAAGATGCGCTCTTTTGTGCCGTTTTATTGATCTTGTATCTGTTGTAACTTGATTTATGTAGAAGTCTGCAGAGAAATTGCTACCTGTGGCAAAATTTCGACGACCTTCACCACCACCGATCAGCATCACCAGATGCAAAACAAAGCAGAAACAAGCGTTGAAAATCTCGCGTGACTCAACGATACCAAAGTCTCAGCCGGAGTGGGTCAGAGCCGGCTCCATCGCCACGTTACCGTATTCTACGACACTTCCTACTGATTTATCTCTTTCATTCAGTAAGAATCAAAACCAAGACGAAGATGAAGGTTCGTCTCCCAGGGTCCACTTACCTCCGCTTTCAAGATCCAAGGTCCAAGCAGCGGTAATTCCTATGTCTCGACCTAAGTACTGACATCTAAAGTGGTGTTCGCTCTTGATGCTTTTATCAACTAGCTTTCGAAATGTGTGGCGAGTGAAAAATGACCAGCATGGGGTAAAGCATTCATTGCCGCTCTATAAAACCGGGACGATTACCTGGTAATCGTGGCCTTGAGTGTCTAGTATTCTTCATCTAATTCTTCAGTGTCGCCTTCGGCAGTCTCGGCCGATACCTCCTCTATAAAGTGAATGCGTGGATAGGGCACGAGATTCCTCGGAAACTCGTTACACAAAAATTTAACGATCCATCAAAGCGAAGCGACGTCGTTAACGAGGAAATCACTTGCGTAATCAAGCGATTTAAATTCGTGTACGTTGGTCGTCCAATGTCTAAGGAACGACAACAAATGTCGTAGATGGCTTCATTGTCTAGCATTACGGCTACGTCCGTGTGCTCGAGCAACAAGTGAGTTGACAGCCCCGAGTTATAAGGCCTGAAGACACGAGAAGCGATGGGTAAATGGTAAATCCCAATTTACTCATTCGGCCATAATCCACTGACAGACGTTCCAAGAGCAAGGACCCAACACCATACCCGGTCCCTCCACCCACAACATAAAAGACCATGAAACTTTGAAGTCCAGTATACGCATCATCAAGTTTACGCACATGATCCTGTCTTCAATAGCTTCCTTGCTCACAGTATCGGTGAACATGTTGAGTTTCAGCTGCATCCATGATTTGTGCTTGTGATTTTTCTCAGCCCTAGCTTTTCGGTTTTGCATTAGGTCTGAGCCTTTTTTGGTGCCTCTGCTTGGGTTTGGATTCAACTTTCGTCTGCCCATATCGTGGGTAGCGACTGTATTACCATTTTCATCTCTTTAATCCCAACAACAGATTTTTCTTGCACACTGTGAGCTTTAACTGCAAACGGCACATGCTCCTCCTGTTTTTGCATTCTGTACTTTGGGTTTGCCACGACGTAGATCTGCTAAATTAGTTGCCAGCTTGCACGTTCTTAATAAGATCCCCAAAGGTATTGGGAGCCTCATGACGCATATTGTCGTGCGCGCGACGATCCACTACCAGCTCAGGTGACATGCACTTCAGGATGCGAAGTGCCGGCATATGCAGAAACAAGCATGCGTACTCGTCAACGTTAAAATTTCCTGAGCGGCCAACTCATTATTGATTTATTCTCAAATGCACGCGTATAATGAAATGTATCATGTAACTTCTGCGACCTCTCTACAACAGTAACGACAAAAGTGAGCTGCGCAGCTATCACTAATCAAAGCGCTTTTTTATACATAATACGTCGCTCTTGGCGGCTGTATCGGAAATTCGTTTCTCACGTGATATTCACGCAATGTTGCATGCAAATTGCATGTGAGTATGCGACTTATAATAAATTGCATGCAGTTTCGAAACCCTGCACATAACGCTAGCAATCACCACGCCGCTCTTTGATATAATCCCAAGTATGCTGTAGCTTCTTTATTTCTATGCCCTATACACTGCGGCTCATAATTCGTGAAACACAAGTAAAATTGAGATTTCTCGGCCGCTACTAGGCCGATTTAGCTACTGTTTAGATATGTTGTACATAAAGTAGAGAGAAAGACGAGGTATGTGTAATTAATCGCGATTTCGAGACCGTTCGACGCTCTTACATACAAGGGCCTGTTTGGGCACCGGCTCATAAATGATGAAACAAAAACCATACAATTTTTAAGTCAAATAATGAATGTATTATTTTTTAGAGTGATGGTCCCTATTTATTGACTGAATTTTAGTATATGATCCCTGGGCCCGGAAAACGCGGCGCATTCGCGTACTTTTATGTACAACAATCTAAACCGTAGCTAAATCGGCCTAGTAGCGGCCGAGAAATCTCAATTTTACTTGTGTTTCACGAATTATGAGCCGCGGTGTATCACTGGCGTGAATGCGTACCTCCATCATTCTGCAGACTCATCAGTGACGGCTTCGTGTGGTCTAATCTTTCGATATCGTCGATCACGTAGTGATATGAAGACCCCCATCTTGCTAGATATAGCAAATCATAGTACTGCGACTCCTTCATCTGGAATCCAACTTCTAAATTATTCACATCAATTTCATTACCATCGAACGTCTCGGTTTACAATCAATTTGGCACTGGCATCGACTGCAGTCGAGATATCTATTCCAATCTGTGCTCAACGCTCGTTATCCTCAAGCTTTATCTCTTCTGGTGGTTGAAGTAACGCAGCGACAGCGGTGCAAGCACACGAAACACCACGATGAAGACCAAGCCAAAGTACGACCACATCTTAGAGTGGTACCGGCCAAAGACAGATGCTTTACCGTGATGTGATCGATCAACACGAGCAGACCCGCCACCGGTTCCACCGGCAACCCAGCTGAGACCCGACATTCTCGTAACTTCGTTTGCTCTCATTCCATGTAGGGTCGACGTCACAGCGAGCCTAGGATCGCCAGCGAATACCATTGCGGGGTGATCGTGTACAACCATTTGTACCCACTCGGAATAGCGCTCGCAGGGGGGTTGAAACCCATGAATAAAAAGAAAATTGAGTTCATAGGCACGCCAATGATTGTAGCCATCTCGACACTTGGCGTTGCGTACGCCAGGAATGAAACATGTACGTCATCAGTAAAAAAAATCATAAGACGACAGATTAATCCAGTACAGCAGCGCGGTGCCAACACTGGTAAAGCCCTCCATGAAAAACCACACGAACGTGAAGACAAAGGCACGTACGGAATCTCCGCAAGTATTGTACCTACGATGTACCACAACGCGTTATAGGTCTGGGAGGCCCGCTCGCCGTAGTACGACTCACGCTCTTCGCACGAGATAGACAGGACGCTGTTGAACGACACGACACCGTTAAATAGCAGCGTCATGAACACCATGCCGCACCACCGTTAATGCCCTGGTATGAACGGAATTTTCTGTTCAAGAAGAACAGACCAAAGACTAGTGTCAGCTCACTACCCCGTCACCCGATTACCCAGAGATGGTGTTCACGAGCAAACGCGCTGCAAGTTCGTGGACACATAATCGTTCGCTTCATGATCATCTACTGGCGCGCTCCATCGTACAACGTGACACGTTTCATCGTGACCTTGTTTATCCAGAACTTCGTCTACCGAGTCGTACTGGATGCTCCCAGGCACGCTGCTATTTTTTCACTGAAAGTAAATGCCTCACGAAAGGTCGAAGCTTCCGAATGCACGCCCATTTGCACACAGTAGCCTGTGCAACGACGGATAGCTAGATCATTTGCCTTGTAGCCGTTAGGCAGACTCTTTCCCTTGATTGAACCCCCTGTGCAATCACGTCCATCAATGTCGTCTTACCAAAAACCCGACGAGCCTATCGAAGCCGTCACCGAGCCAGGCATCGCAAACCCGCTGACACCTTTTTCAATGTCTTCGACCGGTTCTTCGGATTCGGCTCCGAATCCCACAGGTCCTGGAACGCCACCTTCACTAGCGTTACTTTTTTCGGCCGCTCCTTTACATACGACAGAAGCATCGCCATCCCTGGTAGACTTATTCTTTCTCGGGTCGCTACCAAAGCGTAGCTACCAGCTTCGTTGTCACCGACGGTCT
>MIQA02017756.1:0-33693 GCA_001887855.2 Sclerospora graminicola | reverse complement strand
ACACAACCGGGTGAATCGCTTAGAGCAGAGATCGACACAGCACTATGAATTGCAGGGGAAGGAAATTGTTGACGACTTGGTAGACGGGAGATGTTGCTATGTGCGGAGGAAATTCAAGAATGACAAAAGGAGTGGATGTATGAATCTTGAATATGTATCAAGCGCTCCGGAGCCATAGATGCACAATGGAACGATTGGTAGCCAGCAATCTCACACGTGGTGCTTTTATGTCCGTGTGCGTGCTCCATAGTTTCCCCCGGGGAGTCACTACAGTAAACATCCCACTTTTATCCCTTTTTGTACCCCATATATGGTACAATATGCTTGATGCCTGTATATTCTTTCAAACGAGTAATTCATAGGTAAGCACCTCCGCCTAACATTTGACTTCAGACATGCTTGCGGCGCTTCTTAAATGGGTAAACAAATAGAGAGTCGATGACATTAAAATGAAGAACGTAACGATTACGCTAGTAGCTGCCCCATCGATAACGATGAAGCAGCAGGCGATACCAATACCAGATAATCTGTCAGTGGAAGATCTAAGGGTGGATGAATCAGCTCTGCCTTAGTAAAAACTTTTCGAGAGAATTTATTAAACAAAACATGCAAAACGAGAGGAATTTATGAAACGAAAATGCAGTAAATTAAGTCGATGTTTGTCCGCTTTTCAAAAACGGTAAAATCTTCCATAACTAAACTTCACCTTCACATCTTCAATGCTGTATCTTGTATACCACCGGTCAGCAAGCCAAAACGCTCCTCTTCTTACTAAAGCTGCACACATCATGAACAGAGGCCGTCGCGGCGACCACTGACGTTCCCGTGCTTGCAGCGTGCCAAGATGATGTATGAACCCACTGGAGCTATCCTCCGACACTACGACCTTTGGTTTCCCTTAACTCTGTGATTGTTTGGCTCCGTTGGTTTAATATAGATAGACTCCTTTCTATTGACTGGCAGAGGGTACCCTTTGTGGGGTACAAATAGGGATAAAAACCACTTTGGGGTGGGATGTTTAGTGACCCGCCATTGATTTTGAAAGAAGCTGCACTGGGAAAATTCTGGTCCATAGTTTTGTCTGGCCCGAAACACCACTCCAACTACAGTAGTAACTTAAATAACATTTTACAACCTTACCAACGTGCATCTGTGGCTCTTTTATGGTGGTATGCTCTGAAACGGGAATGACTACGGAGCATGAAAAACATCACGTGTGTTTCATAAAAAAGTCAAACCGAAAAAATGTAATGGTCAGGAGGAGTTGTTAGGACAAAACCCTAAAAACAGAGAAGAAAAATTAATAACAGAGAAAGCTCATTAATAGCGTAGAAAAGATGACAAAAACAGAGAAAACGCACGAAAAACACACTCATTCGTATCAATAACAGAGTAGGGTGTCGATAAACACACAAAGGACGGGGGTTAGGTCTGTATAAGCCAATAAGCGACCGGTGCTGGTGCGGTTCGCACAATAATCGTGGGCCCGGCCCACTTTAGAACCTAACGTGTTGGTAGAATCATACTTCGAAATTACATACACTAAACAAATAGCATGCGTCAATCTTTGAAGGCAAGTTCTCATTGTTCGGCTCGCGCTTATGCTAGCGCCACGATCAGCGTGCCTGTGTGTTTTCGAGAGGTTGTGCTATAGCGTAACACTAGCACTCGAAATGACAATATCGAATAATGCATACAAACTTGCATCACTTGTTTATCGTTATTTAATTCAATATTAAAACCTATCGGTAGCCTGTTTGCTGGGCCGGTTTACTCTCACCTGATACATCCTATTTCCTTAATCGTCGTGCTTGTGCTCTCTGTAGACGTTCATAACACTACCACTCGAAATGACATAGAATAATGTACAATTAATTTAGTTTGCGTTATTTTATTAAAATTAAAATTAAATCTAACGCTATTATGTTTGCTGGGCGTGCTTACTCTCATCTACTAATTATATTGCCGCAATCGGTATCTGTGTGCTTTGTAGAAGTTGTGCTACGGCGTAACACCAACAACAACCGAGATGACAATATCGAATAATGTACAAATTAGCATCACTTGTCGTTAATTTATTGAATTACTGCTTCTGCTACTTTATTTGCTGGGCCTGCTTACTTTCATCCGCTACATTATAATCCCGCAATCGGCATGACCTCTAGAGCGTGCAATATACAATGGAATAATGGGTTATGGATATTAGGACCAGACCCACCACCCAAACCCATGAAGCCTCTACTTGCCTACCACTCCCGCTTTGTCCATTTTTGATGAACTTTCTCTGATGATCTTTCTCTTCTCTGTTTTTAGGGCTCTGTCCTTAGCGACTCCCCACACAACTGTCTCAGCATTATACGACACGCCATGGCTGATTCGAGTGCACTGTTTATTTCCACACAAAAATGGAATTTTTGGAGCCACCCAGCGGAAAACGTGACAATTTGCTTAGTTATCACCCGACGACGATGAAATTTCACGGCTAGGTTAATGGACAACTCCTCACAGTATCACAGAGTACAGTGCTATAGCACTTCAGAGACATGCGCACCCATCTCGACCGGCTTTTAGAAGAACCTCCAGCGCTCTTCGGGTAATGTTTCATTCTCACACAAAAAAAATGCATCGCCGATTTCTTACCCCCTGTACCGGGCAGAGGCTATTGAGGGCAAAGTTCACCTCTGTTCTGGAACAGCTCGGTTGAAAAATGGAGGCATCTGATTGGTCAGATAGTCGTCACCATCTCGGTTGGCTCAACTGACCTCGAAGAGGTCGGCTGAGTCAACAGATCCTCGGTTATAAAATTATACAGGAACTTTTACCCAAACCCACAGACATGGATGACACTGTTTTTGCTCACCCATATCACATTTTTTATGAAAGGTCGGTGTGTCTTCTTTAACTTGGTTGGCCCTTCGGTTAGGAGCCTCTAACCGAGGTGACTCAAACAGAGGTGAACTTTTCCCTGACAGCGTCAGGAAAGTGCATTATCAGTCACCTAGCCCTAAACCAAAAACCCTTAGAACGCTATGGCTTGCAAACAAAGCCTCCGCTTGCATAATGGGCAATGTTGGGTCCTGGGTTTACATCCGCGAGCTCCGCACACGGCATGTAAACCTCAGGCAAAAGTTATGGTTAATGTGCTTTTCTGTGGTATTGTCTCGTCTATGTGAGACGAGACAATATGTACTTTTCTGGCGCTGTCGTCGCTAAGGTTGCTAAGGAGCAGGCAGGTGTACATAAACGATATCGCACTGCGACAGTCTACGGTACACTGTGCCAACCAATATGTAGAAGATAAATATTTCGTCTTACATCCTGTTGTCTTTAAAATGTGGAAACCCTCGCCTTAAGCTCTCAAGCTTGAAGTTAGTTTAACGGACAATCCACGAGGAGCGTTGCTCATTAAGCGCCGCAGCTGAAACTTGCCTTGAAGCTCGCTTACTTGTCGGAAGAACTACTTGTGTTCCTTCACCACATACTCCTATGTTTTGTAGGGAGAACAAGTGTGCAAAATGTTCCTG
The DNA here is from genome assembly GCA_001887855.2 of Sclerospora graminicola. Classification (NCBI taxonomy): domain Eukaryota; phylum Oomycota; class Peronosporomycetes; order Peronosporales; family Peronosporaceae; genus Sclerospora; species Sclerospora graminicola. Next base: position 30,169 of record MIQA02017756.1, on the reverse strand, counting down.
ATGCATGCCGTTTTGAATCATTTCTTCGCAGTTTTGATACCACCATGACATTTAAGGTCGGCACTTTAGCGTCCTGAAAACTTTCTTGCTCCCAGTCTCTTAAGGCAGGTACCAATAGTAGTTCTACCGGTGCACTGAACGTCTTGCTTTGTGTTAACGCAGAAAACATAAGACCAAAATTGAACGGGTCTCTTAAGGGACCTCGTGTAGCATCGCGTGTCAAAAGCGGGCACTCGATATACACTAATTGACTACAGACGGATCGTTGTGCAGCGACATCTGCCCCCTTCAAATTGAAAAGATCTTCTAAAGTAGCGAGCATCTTGCCTCGGATGTACTTTAACGCTTTTGATTTTAGTAGCTAATCTTTCGCTGCAGCCGCATCTATCTCGTGCGTCTTGTAGGTTTCTTCTTCCGAGTCCATAATGGGAAATAAGCTCGAGCTCCTTCCACATCGTTCACTACCATTCCTCCCATGTCCAGCACTTGAAAGCGCGGGGGGGGGGGTCCATTACGTAGTTTTTGAGGTCATGAACTAGTGTCTCATACTTATTGACTGGTACAATACAAACCACTCTCTTTGATGACGTTAAAGATCCCGTTTATGTACACCTGCTCCTGTTTGCCCACCATGGGGAGAGTGTCGACTGACACTGGTGGGTGTTATTCGTTTTTTATGGGTGGTTTCAATGCAGGCTCTTTTAGCGGAGATCTGATTTTGCATCAGGGATTCCATACTTCATCTTTTATTGTTACGAGCTAGAAGTCAGTGATGTGGAACCGTCGACCAGCGTCAAAGAGCAGTCCTTATCTATGTCACCCGGGCAATAACCTAAGTTAATGTTAATTCAATAAGCTTTATTAATACATTAACCTAATCATAAGTGTGCATGAACTACACGATCGACAGACCTGATACAAAACCTGATCCGTTCCGTATCTGTCCGAATTCAAATCTACCATTTTGCCGCGATCAACCGCATTCAAGAATTTCCGCAGCACATAGCAAGCCAGCTCAGTTCCTCCCACGTTATGATTTCGATGAACAAGCGAATTTTTCTCGTCCTCGTTGCATCTTTTTTCTCAAATCTTGCTGCCATTGATGGAACATCGTATTCAAAACTGGATCATGGTGCGCAAGTGAACGGTGGCGTCCGGCGTATGATTCGAGAAGACGAAGAGACACCGAAAGCGTCGGGTGAAGAAAGAGCTGGAAGAGAAGTACCAGACTTCATTGAATTCCTTCCGATACGATCAAACGTAGAAGAGCCTGTTGCTGCAGCTAGAAATGTGCCAAACGAGGTGAATGTTCAGAATGATGCAGCTATGTCACGTTTGAGTGAGCAGCTAGGGGTCGACATAGGTCAAGTTCAAGAAAAAGTGAACTTGCTGTTACGAGCTCGAAGAGGGTCTGGCGATGGCAGCGAAGTGATCATGTTTATATGGGATTAGGGAGCGAATATTTTGAGCAATTGGTGAAAAGAGATCCGAGCGTAACCTTTCCCTGGCCATATCGGATTGAAGAATTTGCTGTCGTCTTCCAACCTCCTCTTGGACCACATATTTCACGTATGATTCCGTTCGTAGAAAAACATGGTATCAGTCTTAATGACGTTCTCGGTAAGATACTATGGTTACAAAATAAGGTTGTCCTCCACGATCCCGTTGCATCTTTCTACTTGGCGTTTGGCAGTGAGCTCTTCAGAAACAAACCAGCCTCTACAAGCCGAGCACGGTGGGGTGAAACGTTAAGCTTGGCGACGCCAGGCACTACTCACCTTGAGGAATAACATGATGTCCTGCGCTGGTATGGATTAGACAGTATCGACTCCCCAAGCCCTGCCCAAGAACAACTATGTGTGTCAAGTATACACACTGAGCCTAGATTACATTCTAGAATGCACATGTTCATAGTAGCTAATAGCTAAGACTAATTAGACTATATTTTACTACTACTGGATTAGACATTAGATCGTTCGACATCTTTAATTGTGTAAGGACTCAAGGGTGTGCGGTATTGGTACCGGTAATGGTTAGTACCGGTAGAATCACCGATGGTACCACCGGTATTAAACACTCCCGACACCGATACCGGGAACTCCATTTTCCGTAAATAGTGGTCGCCGCCCGCTACGTGAGCGGTGGTTTTAATATTGATTTGATGCAAATGGTGTTGGTTTTGGTCCCCCCACGCTGGGTTTTATGTTTTGGCTTCCATCACTCACGATATGCAAGTATGTAACTAATAAAATATAGGGGTTCCCGTGGTTTCACGGTGGCTGTGTGTGTGTACTCAAACCGAATTACTGTATGATGACTTTGGCATCCACTTAAACAGACAACACTATTAGAGTCCAAGAAGAAGAGAACAAAGAGAAAGGCGTGTTGGTGGGACTAAGAGCAGCATTGTATGTTTCTATTGAAAGCGAATGGTCGTTTGGGATGGCGGGTGCTGTTAGGAGTGACATGGTGTGATATGAGTAAAGCCAGTTCAACGTCTATTGGTTGAAAGGGTCTGTAATCACTTTTCTGCGCTCTCATTGGCCAGCGAGGGCTGTTTTAGCATTTGATTGGCTGAGAGGGGCACCTTGTGCACTGGAGAGGCGCTACGTTTTTAATTATATAGATGAGTGTGTATACCTGAATAGTGTGTATGCGCAATTAGTGTGTTACACTAATTAGTGAATGCAATTTTGGGACTCCAAAAGACAAAAGATGTGGTCAGCAACAGATCCCTTGCCTATAACTGTTTGCTTTGGCCGGGACTTCGAAAACAAAAACAAAAAGATGCGAACGAGGTGAGCCGGAGTACCCTCCACCTTCACCCCTACACGCAGAAGAATCGAGATCTCAACCAAGTGCCAATCTACAAGAGACGGAGGTAACATGAGCGAAACAGAGCCATCCACCAACCAATCAAAATCACTTCTATAAATATTTGCACTGGGCGGCTCTCGAAAACCGGTCTGAGTTCTGCCTCAAGATCGCATTCTCTCGGATCAAAACCGCGTTCCAACATCTGCGCCGCTCCCATCGTATCTTATTTTCTTTCACAACTCAAAGTACGTCCAACCGAGCACGATGGACCTGTTCTATCCATCGACTATCGTCGCTGCGTTTGCCCGGGCTACTGCCGCTCTCCAGCAAGAGGGGAGCAACCAGACACAGTCGGCTGGAGCACAAGAGCCCGACACACTGGGTCCTGATGCAGGTGTTTGTCGCGATGAGACCAGCACCGATGGCGCAAGTGTTCAACCCAGCAGGGCGACAGGCAAGAGAGCTCTTCAGAACGTCGCAACGAAGCAGCAGTGGAAACGAGTTGTGCTGAGGAGGAGCGAAGACGAGCAATAATGGCAAGGAAGGGCTGTCGGCTCGCACAATCCGCAAGTTTCCTGATGTCTTTCGCGGGAGCGTGAATGCCAACTCTGTGGTGTAGTCGCTCTCAGAAATACTTCCTGAGATGCGAACACCCACGGGGGGCCCAGATGACTGACTGTCGGAGGGGGTACTCCGTCCATCCAAGTCATGATCCGATCCGCATCCGGCCGGCTGGATCGGTCACTTCCATCACCTTGGTCGTGACGTCTTGGATGATCCATTAGTGAAAAGCTCACCTTGTGTACCCGTCAGTACTGGCGGTTGCGCTCTCTTGATAGACCCTAGGGCGAAAAGTGTAAACTCCGTTGAATAAGGAGACGAGGGTTAGGACTAGGGGTAGCTCCTGGGCGGAAATCTTCACCGGGGAGCTCAACTGGCAATATACTTGAAGTTTGTATACTGCGACTGCTCGACCGAGAATAATCGATCGGCAGCCAAACCAATGACAATGAAGGGGTAAATCCAGACGTGTACATAAAGGGGAATCCAATTGAAACTCCACAATCTTCCACATAAGGCCAAAACGTTACCACCCTTCCCAATACTAGATATACCGTGTTCAAAACACGGGTGACTTGAGGTGAGTATACGCAACGCCGCGACTCCCGGTCAGGGGACTTCCGGTGGGTTACTTTAACCTTCCCCGGGTAAACCAATAGCAGCAAGAGGGGACCTTGTTAGCCCTCTGCTGTGAACCAATGAAAGCGACTTCTGTCTAAGAAAGCGAAATGTATACTGATTTTTATCCCTATGTCCAATACTCCCTTTTGTGTAACCTACCCCAAAAAGCCCGGCTGGACAGTTATGTGTCTTATCTGAAGTAGCCCGGTTAGCTCCGATTGGATGCTCTTTTGTGTACCTACCGGTTGGGCCGGGGCACCAACCCCAGTTGGTACCAACCCGGCCGGTACACCAACCCCAACTGGTACCAGCCCGGTCGGTACACCGAACCCAGCCGGATCGGCCGGATGGCCATCCATCTAAGCTCGCTTGACCGCTGGCGTTAGCACTTCCTTGGCCGCTCCACGTCCGAGCCTGGTGCCTCCTTCGTCCTCTAAGAAACTCAACCTCCTTCAGGACCCTTCGCCCATACCGACCAATCCGCCCTTCGGTTATCCACCATCCGAGGTCATCCCGTTCGCCTGGTCCACTAGCCCAACTACCCACGTCTCGGCCACATCCATCTGGCCCGATTCCAGGCCTGGCACCGTCTTCCTGCTGGTAATACATCCAGCGGCCACCAGATTACGTCCCTTGTTGGCCGATCCGGGCATCCAGCTAAGGACGATATTTTCACCAAATCAGGTGGGAGCGTTCACTTCCCATTAGTCCGTTAATTTCTTAGTCACTTCACCACAACTCAATGAAAGCAATCCGCTGTTAGAAGGACCGCGACGTTTTGGCGAATCCAAACCAGGTCGAGCCTCTCTCGGTCAACTCCAGACAGTACAGCATCAATCGCAAAGTACTTTTGAAGGCTCGAAAAGGGCGCGGCCCAAAACCTCAAGCCTAGGTCGCGTGGCTTTAAGGTGAATTGGAAGACGAGTTCGATCGGCTTCGCAACCAAGTTTTCGGCAAAGCTACTGAAATATCTCGCTGTGGATCTGCTCGAAACATCGCAGCACCCCGATTTTTGCGCAACTTTCTCGCCGAGCGGCGTCGCAATCTCACATAAGATCAACGATCGTTGGATTCGCCGATTCATGGATAAACGCAACATTGGCCGGACTCAGAAGGGAAAGCTGACGGTGAGTGCCGAGCGACAGCAACACATCGACAAAGAGATCGCGCTTTACCTTGGCGTCGTCTTGAGAGACTTCCAGTCTGGCGTCCTCGACGAAGACGTAGTCGAGAACGTCGACGAGACCCACTTTGTCATTAACATAGACAATGGGAAGACGTTGGGGTTTTGAGGCGACGAAAATGTCAAATACGCGGACGTTGTATCCGGTGGCATCGGGATGACTATGGTCGTTCGCATCACCGGCGGTCCGTTGGCGCGAATCAAAGTCCCAATGATCATCTTTCAGAACGACAACTGCTCGTACCCAATTCGCGGTCCCGAGGACGCCGTTCCCAGAGTGACGTACAGAACAGCGAGGAAAGGCTTCATGACGTCGATGGGGCCAAGAGTTCAGAGCACACGGAACCAAGGCAATCGAACGCGTGTCATTTGGTGCGACAACTACGGCGGACACAAGGACGATTCAGCGGTGCAAGACTGCCTGACGCGTCTAAACGCATCTGTCCGGAAGCTCCTCCATGCTCGACTGACAAAGTACAGACCTGTGACTCCTTTGTATCTCGAAAATCAAGGATGCATGGACCAACGGCTGGGAGAAGTACAAACTCGAAGACATCAAGAGCGGCAGCGGTTTCCAGAACAGCGGAAGGCGTAATGGACGAAGCTCCGGGGCGCTAAAGAATCCTGGGAAAAGTTCTTCTTGGAGCTCGCTACAGCAGCAGTTCGGCACGTGAATGATCAGCGAGATACAAACGAGTTGACGTTCGCTCGGAAGGCAATGATCAGATGCGGTATTTCACTCGATGTGAATGGTGTATGACACAAGAAGCAGCTCTCGCTGGAGCTGCAAGAGATCATCAACACACATCGAGTTTACTTTGAGGGCAAATCATTGCCAGCGTGGAATGCTGTTGATCAATCAGAGGTAGAGACACTCAGGATAGCGCTGGATCTTTCTAATACCTGCTTTATTTGATCAAATATATAAACACTAAATAGGATCAAACCTAATTACTGTGTATAGCACTATTCACGCCACCCTTACAATTAGTCTGGTATCCTAATTACTGTGATACACACAATATTAGACGACCAGTTCCAAAAGGTAAGGTTCGTAATTACTGTGGTACACACTAATTACGGAAAATGGTGTAGGTATGAAAAGTACCGTACCGATACCGCCCTGAGTAATGTCGGTATCAATCACTACCGAAGTCTGAAATTATGGTATTAAGTATCGATAGTATTCACCGTCAGAGCCAATCTAGGTACTCGGTACTGATAGTATATACCGTCCATACTAATATCGGTATTACAGCAGTACCGACTATATCGGTATCCAGAGAATATTTTATCTCGGAATCTCTAGTATTGACATTGCAAGACTCGTGGACCTACTGAAAAAAAAGTCGTAGAGATGATAGTGATATTAATGTTTTTACACTCCCCATCTATGTAGCGTCACAAGGCCTGGCTATTGACATTCAAGCAAAACATAAGGAGGTGGACAATTAATTGATGGTAATGATAAGTAAATAGTATCTCTATCTGCTTATTATCAAGTATGTCGAGCAAAGAAGTGTAGGCATCACCATCACTATCTTTATGTTTTTATAAGCCATTATATATGGGGAGATATTTATAAATATGACCAAGCGTATGCAAATTTATACAAAAAATAGTAACGAAGTAGACCCCAAATGGTAGTTTGTTAATGTTTTAATTGATAAAACTAAAATTAATAAAATGGAATATTATTCAACATAGTTTTTATGATACAGCAATTTTTCGTTAGTGAAAGAATTTTTTATGTTGAAGAGAAGATGTTAAGAAACAAGTTGTGGTAACCTTTGACAACTATCTACTTGGATACTAATGACTAAAGCGCAGCTTCTCCCTCACCATCCATCCGTCGTCTTGCAACGGCAATAGTTCTCCATGAAGATGTGGTGAAGTGACTTGGAAATTAACGGGCTAATGAGGAGTGAACGCATCCACCTGATTGGTGGAAATGTTGGTCCTAGCCAGCTGCCCGGATCGGCCATCATGGGACGTGGGCTTGTAGCCGCCGGGTGTATTCTCTAGCGGCAGGATAGTGCCAGGCACGGAATCGAGCCAGGTGGGCGTGATCAAGGGACTTGTAACCGGGCTAGCCAGAGGTGGACCGGATGGCCACCGATGGTGGATGACCGAGGGACGGGTGGTCTGAAGGATGTACGTGCCTGAAGAAGGCTGGGCCTTTGTGGAAGACGGAGGGGACGCCGGTGGTGGATGCTAAGCTGCTCAGGAGAAGAGTTGACGCCAGCGGCTAAGTGGGCCTAGATGGATGACTATCCAGGTGGAGCTGGATGGTTTTGGTGTACGGCACACAAAAGAGATTCAGGTGGAGCTGACTGGGCTATTTCAGGTAGGAAAAATAACAGTCCAGCCTGGCTATTTGGGGTAGGTTACACAAAAGGTTGTATTGGATATAGGGATAAAAATCAGTATACGTTTCGCTTTCTAAGACGCAAGTCGCTTTCATTGGTTCACAGCAGAGGGCTAACAAGGTCCCCTCTTGCTGCTATTGGTTAGCCCGGGGAAGGTTAAAGTAACCCATCGGAAGTCCCCTGACCGGGAGTCGACGCGTTGCGTATACTCAACTCAAGTCGCCCGTGTTTTGAACACGGTTTATCTCTATTGGAAAGTGTGGTAACGTTTTGGCCTACTGTGGAAGATTGTGGAGTTTTATTTGGATTCCCTTTTACGTACACGTTTGGATTTACCCTTTGTTTTCTTTGGTTTGGCTGGCCGATCGATTTTTCTCGGTCCAGCCGTCGCGGTATACAAACTTCAAGTATATTGCCAATCCTGCTCCCCGGTGAAGATTTCCGCCCAGGCGCTACCCCTAGTCCTAACCCTCGTTTCCCTATTCGACGGACTTTTAACTTTTCGCCCTAGGGTCCATCAAGAGAGCGCAACCGCCAGTGCTGACGGGTACACAAGGTGAGCTTTTCGAACATGGATCATCCAAGTCGTCACGACCAAGGTGATGGGAGTGACCGATCCAGCCGGCTGGATGCCGGATCGGATCAAGACCTGGATGGACGGAGTACCCCCTCCGACAGTCAGTCATCTGGGCCCCCCTGGGTGTTCGCATCTCAGAAGGAATTTCTGAGAGCGACTACACCACAATGGTGCGCGTACCCGGATCTCTTGGTGACCCTGGATATCACCGCGAGTCCCGAGTGGGTGAAATACCTAAACCTGTCAAATTCGTTGAAGACATTATGTCGGGTGTATTGGGGGAAGACATATCGCCCCAATGCTGCTGAAGATGAAAGGATTCGATCGACGACTCAGATTGGGGGAGTACGAGGTCAACATTAAAGCAGAAGTTACCCCCCTGGAGGCTTCTACTGGAGCTGGGTCAGATTACGATACTAGTCACTATAGTGCCGGCCACTATGCCCCAGCTGGAGCCGGCTCGGATTATGGTGATAGTCCGAGGAAGGATCATAGTTTCGACCATGATCCCAACAAAAAAATGCATATTATGAATATCAAAGAAGAAAAACTTAAGAAAGAAGAATCGAAGGCTGGATACGACCAGAATGGGAAGCAGGCTGGATCAGGATCAAGTCACTATCCAGGTCACCTACCCCTAAAAAAGCTGGTTTGGCAGGAGCCGCATTATCCAACTCGCAAAGATAGGCTACGTTTTGAAGAAGAAGAAGAGGAAAAGCTGGATGGCCTATCACAGAAGGTTCCGGACACCGACCAGGAGCGTTCCCACCACCTTCGCGAGTTGAGGCAGTTCTTGCGGACGGAGGGGGTTCTGAAGATAACACGACCGAAAATCCTTGGTGGATTAAGAGGTCCCGTCTCTCCCCCATATCTCTCAGACAGTCGATTCCCTCATTAGAGGACTGTTCGATCAGCTCAAGCAAGCCGGCATCAACACCGGCGCTTTCGATCCGAAACCAGTTGTTCGATCTGAAGGCGGACAGGCTGAAAGAGGCATCCAGCGGACTGCACGACCACTTGGTACCGTTAGTGGGCTGCTCTCCGTCGCAGAAGATGGCAGCAACAACTGGAGCGATTCCGCCTTCACCGCCGGCAGCAGGCAGACCGACCGTATTACTTTTAGGTTCTTCATAGTACGAGTCTGCCCCTTCACAAGCGGATTTGAATGACTCATCTGTAAGCATTACCCGCATGACGCTTGGCCCAAGGGGAGCAGCGCCTGTGGCAACGGCATGAGGTTTGGAGGATATAAAGATCCGGATATGCCCGAGCGGAAGAAGCCAGTCAGTACAGCGTCCAGACCCGGACGGCGACGGCAGATCCAGATCCAGATCCAAAAGATGAAGACGTGGACGGGCGGGCTAAGTAGGAATGTCGATTTGGCAGCCCAGCTGCCCCCCAAGTCACCCCGCGAGTAGACCCTCAGGCGAGCCATCAAGAGCCGGATCACCTTCAGAATATGTTTTCGGCGATGATGGAGCGATAATGGGAAGAACAGCGTCGGGTTAGTGCCAGCCGCGGCAGTCCGGGGACACCGGACCAGCCGGGCCGTCGTGGGAGTCGGGCGCCTAAGCCAGCCCTGTACTATGTGAGGGAGCCGATCGATGAGGACATGGAGTCAGTGCAGTCCAAGCAGAGCGAGCTGGCGTTACTGCGATTGAAGAATACCACGGAGCTGGAGCTGACGCTGCGTACTTATCAAAGAGCGAAGAAGCGAGGCTCCAAGGCAGCAGTTGGAGCAGGCAGGTACAAGTCACGTTTTAACCCGGATCAAGGAAGCCGACCGCCATCCACCAGGACAGATTGAGCCGTCCGCATGGTGGCCCGAGAGTCAGATGCGACTAGTTCGGAAGAGGGGTATCAGCGACTGGGGGCGAATCCGAAGAGGAGCAATACCGGTATCTGTTCTCGGCGGAAGCCAGTCAGCAGTCCAGTTCACATCTGGTTCGGCTAGCAGAAGCGTTTTCCGGCTCGCACTGACCGGATTATCCAGACGGAATGCACGCCACTGTGGGTCCATCAAGCATGACGACAGAAGCTGCTGGAAGCGGCTGACCTGCAAGAAGTGAGAAAGGAAAGGACATTCAGCTGAACACTGCCTACTCACCTGCAATACTTGCGGAGAAGTACACGATGCTGGACTCTGCCCCATCGAGGAGTTTTACAACCAGATGAAGAAGTGGTATGTCCCGACCAAACATGCTGGATCGTTGCCACCAGGGGTGGAAAAGACGTTAAACTAGATCGCTCGCCAGGTTGGAATTATGTTCGAGCAGAGCGGTCTAGTGTTAGTATCTATGCATATGTCTGTAAGGAGGATAATCAAGAAGCAAAGCAAAGCGTAACCGACAATAGATGTAAGTTTGACGATAACGTCATCCGGTCCCCGGGCAGCAGGGCTGACCCCTTCCTGGTGAGCAGTATACGAACGGACGAATATTCTCGGTCTGAAGTGCTTATGGAATTGAATTTGCTACCTGGCGAATCACGAGGTTACTGGAAATACCATTCACCAGATAAGTGGTTCAAGCAAGCCAAGGCGGATGGTAAAATGAATAACCAGAAGGCCACCATGCTGTTTGACTCTAGCGCAGGAGTGTCTATCGCTGGCACCACCTTTGCTCGTAAGGTGGGGTGTGAAATAGATGAGACGAAGCGACAGGAGTGTATCGGCATTGGAGAAAGTTCGTACATGACCCAAGGAAGAACAAGAGTTAAGATTACGTTGGCTGGGTCTTTGGTGTATTACTTTACCGCCTGGGTGGGTAAGCTAGCCGGGCAGGATGCAATTCTGGGGATGAACTTTATGGCCCCAGCCGGCATACAGCTTGATTTATCGCATGGGACATTGATGTTGCCGGATGAGGTGCAGATCCAGCTGGCTGGCCGGCGGCCCTTATATGGTGCCCACGTCCAGTTCCTCAAATTAGGTCAGTTTGTAACGGTGCCAGTGGGAAGAGCGGTGGAAGTAATGGTGCGATCACACGACAGACGGCGTAAGTTATGGCTGACTCGGGGCGAGTGTTGGGTACCTTCGTTTGTCAAAGGGGAAGGTCACCTTAATTACATAAGTGTGACCAACATTTCGGATAGACCCCTCATCATGCATGAAGACGTGATCATTAGAATGTGGCTGCCGAGGACAAGGTGCCTCGCCGGTCGGGTTATGTCACTATTGGCTCAAGACGCAATATCGAGTGGCAAAATCTGGCCTTATCGGCAACTACCTATTTGGTCAGCGAAGAGGAAGTAGTGGAGGAAGATCGGCCCCAATGGTGGCCAAACCAGAGTACCGAACGCCTTCTCGGATATTGACGCGGAGCCGGCCACCGCCGAATCAGACTGGGCGTGTCGACCGATATCCTGCCCCAGTAGCCGAACTTGTCTTGCTCACACTGTCTAAGACAAGTGAACAGCTGGATCAGGATGGGAGGTAGGTCAGAGTCACATGTGCGGCCACCTCTGATGCTGGCCTGCCCTGCGATCAGGATGACGCTGGATCGGCTAATCCTGACTCGGATTCGGAATTAGTCGAGGGTGACCAGGAAGAAAGGTCGTCTGGCCCGGATTCGGAATTAGCCAAAACTGACAAGGATGGGAGCCCAGGTAAACCCGAGGGCAGCTGGACGGATCCCCTCTCGGACGATATGGCCGAAAGATCGGGGACGAATGATGCAGCTAGTTAAGCGGAGACCCCGTCGACACAAGATAAAAAAATCTGTTGGGACCGAGACTGATGCCGATCAGGTCTGCCTTCACGAAGGGGGTGACCTGTATGTCGAAGGCATGAAAGATCAGAAGGCAGTGCTACCTGAGGTGACTCTCTGCCCGCTAGCAGTTACTATGGACGATCTAAAGGTTGGGTACCGAGACGTGAACACTCCAGAGGCAATCAGCAGGCTAAAGGATATTATATGACAGAGGAGACATCTGCTGATCGGGCCAGGTAATACACTGCCGCATGCCGCCCATGGCGTGGTATGCGACATCGATGTGGGTAACGCAAAGCCGTTAGCGCAAAGGTGTCGAAGAGTCGCCCCCCAGTATCGGGAAAAGCTGTCGGAACTCATTAAAGGACTGCTGACCACCAAGATCATCCAGCCATCCACCTCGCCATGGGCGTCACATGTCGTAATAATTATAAAGAAGAACGGGGTGGATATAAAGCTGTGCATTGATTAACGATTCGTAAACCGCCTAAGTAATATAATGGTTAACCCGATGCCGTTGGTTAACGATTTGCTGGAGGATTTGGACAAAGTGTTGTGGTATTGCTCGTTGGAGTTGGCTAGTGAATTTTGGGTGGTCTCTATGATCGACCGTGCACGGGAAATCTCTGCATTTGTTACGCCCTTTGGGTTGTTCGAGTGGAACCGGATACCGTTTGGCCTCTAAAATGCCCCGCAGATTTACCAGCGGCTAATAGATAACGCGTTGTATGGGCATTCAAGATCAAGACAGACCAAGATTCCGCTCTGGTAGGTGACGTGTTCACCGAAGGTGACCCTGACCCCGACCAAAAAACTTCGGTGTTGGGGCGGCGGTCCTACATCGATGATTTTCTTGTGATGGCTACTTCCTGGGATTTGTTATGTGGAAAAGTGTAGCAATTGATGATTACGTGTGAAAAGTGGAATCTCTCGATTAGTGTGGTGAAAATTTTCTGGGGAAAAACGAAGGTGACCTATTTGGGTCACTAGGTCTCGATTGCTGGACTGGAAGTTAATCCAAAAGGTTTAGAGTCTTTGATAATCTGCCTTTCCCGCGGTCGCTGAAGGTCATGCAATCCTTTTTGGGCAGCTTGAACTACTGCAGTCACTTCATCGAGGACTTTTGCAGTCTATGCAGCTGTGTTGTACGAGTTACAGGAGGTGGATTACTATAAGTTGCGGGAGAAGGGGCGGCAAGGGGAAATGCTGGCCACGTCAGGTATTTCAGCCAATGAGAAGGTTGACTTGTCCGCCCTAGCGGGCGACCGTCTCCCCAACTCCAGTACAGCCCGTCCTGATGACCACATGACCAGGGCGATAGTGGCCTTCGGCATCTGAAAGCAAAGGTGGCCACCACACCGGTTCTAAGACACTTTGATGTTGATAAGCCATCATATATACTAACAAGTGGACTATCTCGGCTGCCCTTGTGCAGGATCATGATGGAGTATATTGTCCTGTGATTTTCACCAGCCGGACTTCGAAAACCAACGAAGTGAACTATGGTCTGGGGGACAAAGAAGTTTTGGCTTTGCTACGGATTCTGGATGTATGTTATACGATGCTGGTATCCCGACCTATTAAGATGTTATCCAGGCGGTCGACCTTGTCATGGCCTCTTACAGCAAACGGAATTGATGGTCGGCTGGGTAGACGGATTGCACCGTTGTCCTAGTGATCACTAGAAGTGATTAAGTGCACTAAAGGAGGAGAAGAGATACTGGGCACATTAGCACTCCAAGGGCAAAAGTGGAAGAAGGGCTGATAGCGATAGCGCCCCGAAAGTAGCCACGACAATCCATCACACTACCGCCACCGATAGTTGGTCAAGCAGAAGCGCTGATGGTTCTAAGCTTTGACGGGTCAGCGAGCGTCAAGAAGGGAGTGGGCGCCTACAGTGCCTTCTTGTGGAAGCTGCCTGAGTGGAAAGTAGTGGCCGCTGCCTCTGACTTTACGCCTTGCATAACAGTGAATGAGGCGGAATACCGAGGACTCCTACTTTGCTTAGATTAGATGGCCGGTCAGACACAGGGGCGGATTATTATATGTGGAGACTACAATCTAGTGATCAGACAAATCACTGGGGAGATAGACTGCAAGGCTCCCCGACAAAGATTGTTGAGCGATCGGGCCATGTCAGCCCTGAAAAAAGGCCAGAAAATGAATTGTTACACGTTAAGAGAGACTGGAATAAAAGTGCAGATCACATGACCACGCTGGCTATGCGCGACCAAGTCGGAGTCACGGCTTCTGATTCAATCCTGCTATCGGATCTGGCGGAGATAAATCGATTACCCGAACTTATCCGACCTGCTGGCACTGATGAGGTGGTTCGGGTGAATGCTGTCACCCGGTTGCAGAAGCGCCGTTCACTGGCCGCCGATTCGTCACCTACAGAAGTAAGGAATGAAGGGATAGTGCAGCGGCTGCGGGTAGAACAGATTCTCAAAGCGCAGGATGAAGAGCAGTGGATCGTGAACCTTAAAGCGTATCAGAATGGGTAAGTGGAAACGTTGAGTGCAGAGCAGGCCAAAGAGCGCTTTAAGAAGGCCCCAGACTATGAAGCGGATGAGTATGGGTTGATGTTTTCTTTAGAGATGCCGGCCAGCACAAAATCGATAGGGATAAGTCCGCCCGGCTAGTCGTGCCGTCCACCATACAATCGGATGTCCTCCACCTCTACCACATAAGTTTGGAAGGGGGACATCAGGGCATCGGATGGACCTATCATAAGATCAAAACGTATTATCACTGGCAAGGCCTCTATTGCGGTGTGCAGGCTTATGTGGGAAGTTGTCGGGATTGTGAGACAGGGAGACCATTACAGGGCGGTCACCTGGAAAAATTCAAGCAACCTATCCTTTCCAAGTCATCGCGATAGACTACATCCCATCCCTACCTCAATCTCGAAATGGATATACCGAAGTTTTGATCTGGACGGATTTGTTTACAGGGCTGGTCATAGCTAAAGCCAGCCCCACCCGTACCGCGCAACAGGTGACTCAGGGTTATGAAGAATGTGTGTTTAGACGTTTCGGGGAAAGCGAAGCCATTAGACATGATAGGTAACCTAGATTTATGGCAGATGTATGATGTGTTCCGAGCTTTCAATAAAATCTTGGGGCAAAAACAGAGCGCGACCATGGCCTAACGTCCACAAGCGAACAGAAAGGCCGAAAGAATGATACAGACTCTGATTAAAGCCATTTAAGACGTATGTGATGGGGACCGACCAGCACGATTGGGATGAATATGTTGAAAGGCTGGTTTTGCTATTAATTCATCTTACGATCGAGTGAGGGGGGACACCCCTTTTTATTTAGCATATGGATGAGATCCTAGATCCGCCCTGGAAGCCTTGATCCCAATAGGGTGCACCCGAAGCCGCGATTGAGACGCTCGTCGTTGGAGGATGGGGGTACAACGCCATTATTGGCTGGCACGTGAACAAGTGAACGAACGCCTCCGACAAGCTATTTAGGACCACGCCGATCGGAACAATGACCAGGCCGGCGAGCACGGTATAGAGCCAGGCTCCCAGGTTATGGTATAACCTGGATCGAGTCAAGGAAGGTTATGCACGGAAGTTGGCCCATACGTGGCATGACCCTTTCCGGGTAACAGAGCTGATCGGAGAGCAACCCGTTAAGTTGGTTACGGCAGGCACTGATTACAACATTTTTCCAATAGTTCACGTCTCCAAGCTGAAACCGGTAAGACATTTCCCAGATCGCCCGAGTACGCGCCTAGTATCAGGGAACGACAGGTTCGATTTTGACGAAGCCCTGTTGCCCGAAGATAGTTGGGACGAACCGCTAGACCCAGACGAATATGAAGTGGAAAAGATTTTGGATATTCGATCTGGACGGAGGGCTGGGCTATTTGGGAGTCCACTCACTTCCTATTCATTTCAGCTGATGCCCAGCGTGAGGATCCTGGTCTGGCTGGATACCGTACCCGGCGTAAACAGCACCGCAACCGAGTGGCTAAAGGCTGGGCCAGCCTAGGTACCATGGTATCCAGGGCTAGGTGACCCCAGTCACGCTACTCTCCAGGGACCACTTGACGAGATCGACCGGCAGGATCCGCGGCGTAAAAAAAACAATATCAACAGGACCCGGACCGCCATCCCGGCCTCCGCGTGTCTCGACTTAGGAACAAGTTTTGTCATACAGACCAGTGATGACCTGCACCCGAACCCAGGGCTAGTGTATTGCGTTTGTTTTAGTTTGCTCCATTCCACCCATCCATTCATTGTTATTTACCCTGCTAATTCGATATTTGTTCCATCATCCATATCGAAGCGACATTTTCTCTACTTCCCACTTCTCTCCATAACCCCATCACCTATCCATCTTCACCACTTCATCACATATGCTGACCCCGTAAGATCTTGTCCAGCATCTGATTTGGACAATTTCCGAACTCCTGTCCACCATTTAATTGGTCGACTAATATCGCCTAATCTGGCCTGACCTGCTGTACGACAACCAGATGACCTAGTTTCCCGGGTCAGCCCCACCTTCTTCGTGAGTCTGCATGATTTCAAAACGATTCCGGCTCGCTCGCGAGCGGTCAAACTTCTTCATCAGAGCCCCACAATTTAGATCCAGCTCATCCACCCACGATGGTTCTTAGTAGGTTTTCCACTGTATCAAAAATTCTCTGTTGGTCCGGCCAAATCTGACCACGCTTTCTTTAACTTGATCACATAGTTCTTGGTATTGCCGGATCTGGGTCTGGCGTTGGACTGCCCGGACGTCATCATTGGCATACGTGTCTGACCCTTTTCAAGTTTTAGCAGGAGAACCCTTCCAGTTTACCCAAGTCTACCTGTGATACGTCCAGTTGCTGAGAGATATGGAGATATATCTGGTAACACTTCCCGGTCAGCATGCGAAGACTCGGCCATCAAAGTCCGGGGATATAAAATTTGTTTTCCTATACGGGGCATGGAGAGTAAGTGACCGAAGATGCAAAAAAAACGAGAATAGAGACACTTACGTTAAAACTCCGAGGTCGAAACGGTCTTCTGATGTATGATACGGACGGAGTCGATGGATTTGGACAGCAACTTGTACCGGTTCCGCTCGCGTGCTAGGTCAGTTACTTCATTCTCCAACTGGATGACCCGTCCGTGTGATCCTAGAGCTGCTAGTAATTCCCGGGCACTAGCCTCATGCGCGCGTCGATTCGCCAGGTCAGCGGCCAACGTTTGTTCGGCCTTCGCCTATTCTAAGATGGCCACCTGAGCGGTTAGGGCAGCACTCAGACTAACAACTTCCAGCTGCCCTGACCTACGCCCGGGGCCTTGAGCCGCGAGCTAAATAACCAACTGGTGGTCTAGCTGGCCTGGGTGGATCAGCCGATATTTGCTCCAAATTACGAAGTCGGACATGATTCCAGCGGGTGTGGCATCCGCCGTTGGGCGGATGATACAAGAATCAGGGGCGGCTGTGGTGAAGTGGTTCCAGTATTGATTAACTGGCAGATGAGCGATAGACCACAAATCTGATTGATCAAAATGACGAATTGGAGCAGCTGCTCTAAGTCAGCTACTTAGTCGGAACGATGGCCGTGAATGGTGGACGAAGGAACACCGAGGGTGCCGGATCGGCACATGGAGGTGCGAAAGAAGTGAAGTCCAATCTCAGAGTCAGGATCCGCAGGAAGTACGGTCGCGAAGCTGGACGAGGTTAGTCATGTTGGGTCAGGTCAACAGATCTGCCCGGGACCGGGCCGCGGGGATCGAGCAAATCTATGAAGGTGGACAATGGTAAGTGCAGGCAGGTCAAGGGACGCTTGTGAGGCCCCAGAGATGCTAACAGTGCTAGATCGCTGTAGTAACCGCATGAGGCATTATTAGCCAATCGAGGCAGATGTTGAAGGTAGCCAGCGACCACCCTATTTGGTGTAAGGTACACGGAAAACCACACTATATTTTGTGTTCGATACACCATAGGTTAATATTGTATTTAGGGATAAAGCAGTATACGTTTCTCTTTCTAGGACACAAGTCGCTATTGGTCCACAGCAGGGGGTTAACAAGGTCACCTATAGTTGGCATTGGTTTGCTCGGAGATGACCCCTGACCGGGAGTCATTTGGAAGTAGTATACTCACTCAAGTCGCCCGTGTTTGGAACACGGCATCATTGTATTGGTAGGGAAGGCGAAGTTTTGGCTTACTGGGGAAGATTTTGAATTATTGTTTGGAGTTCACGTCTACCCATAAGATTGGAGTAACCTTCTTATTGTATTTGGTTGGTCTGGCCGATTGAGTAATCTTGGTCCAGCATTTGCGGTATACTGAAACTAAGTATAACGCCAGTCCGCCCCGGTGAAGATTTCCGCCCAGGAGCAACCCTAGTCCTACCCCTCGTCCCGCTGCCCTAACCAACATCTTAACCTTTCGTACAAGAGTCCACCAGGAGAGCGTAACCACCATTGCTGACGGGTACACAAGGTGAGATTCAAGAGATGGATCATCCCAGTCGTCTCAGTCAAGGTGATGGAAGTGACTGGTCCGGCCAGCTCGATGCTGACCTGGACCAAGACCTGGATGGACGGTGTACCCCGTCCGACAGTCAATCCTCTGGGCCCACCGTGGGTGTTCGTACCTCGGAAAGAGATTCCGAGATCAACTATACCACATCTTCATTTTTTTTCTGGCCACCCGATTGGCCAATAATACATCATCCGGCTACTACAGGTATCTAGCCCTGCTAGCATCGCTGGAGCCTCATACACGTCTCATGACTGCCTGCGCTTACCGTTGATCATCTTAAATGGATCGATCCCCGCTGGCCAGTCCCGGGCAGCACTGCTGACCTGCCCCAACACGATTAACCTCGTCCAGTTTTGCTTCCGCACTCCTTGCTAATCTGCATTGATTCCCGACTCTGGACTTGGTCTTCATTTCTTCCGCACCTCCACGTGCCGATCCGGCACCCTCGGTGGTCCTTCGTCCCACCATTTGTGGCCATCGTCCCGACCCATTAGCTGACTTGGGGTGGTCGCCCCGGTCGGTAATTTGGGCCAATCAGGGATGGACCTGGTCGGGTGTGCTCTACATCCGGCAGTTGATTATACTGGAATCGCTTCATCAAATAGGAGTGGCAAGCTTGGGCTCGCCAATAATGGGATAGTGGTACGCGCATTGACAGACGAGACACTTCTCGTCATAACCATAGACAGAGGCTGACAGCAGTAGTACTAGACACGAGTAGACAGAGGTGAAGAAAGGAAAAAGCACCGAGACTTTGGGCCTCTAGTTCACCGGAGCTAGAGGCTAAATATTTTTTTTAGTGGACCTCAAGACAGCCCCGGGACTCAAGATGGTCTATTGAGTGGTGGGGACCACATTGTAATATGAACGTACAAGTGTTGGACTGCTGCCACAAACTGGACTACGCATGTTGCCAACAATACAAGCATGACCAGGACGCCACACTGACACGTAGCTTACCCAAAATTTTACATCCTGAAGCGAGTTTTTCTTTTCATGAACATTACTAGTAGTGTGGTTCTGTATCTGATACATGTATTATAATTTCCTGTGCACCACACCAGCTCAGGTTGCTTAAACACCTACGTGATTGGCTAAAATTACGTCATCCCATGGGGTGCTGACTGCCCATTACGATGAAACGTCGGTCACCAGCTTTAGGAAATCCTGTTCGGGACCTACATGAAGTTATCGTGAAGGTTGCTAACACGAAGTTCCTTTTAAAGGATGGAGTTCGTTAAACATTACGGTAACTGGTAGATTAAGATCCGAAAAGATGTATATTTAGCCATTTATTGATCATATACTTACCCACCATGCGGTCTAGTATACTCCATGGTAACCGCGATCCCAAAGTGATATGTTGATATGTGTGATGCAGAAGTCATAAAGCGACGACCTTATGATATGCAGAAAGGTTGACCAGTTACTGGATACTCAAGCTGAAAGTTTAAAGTATCATCTGGCAGCACAAAGCGAGTTAAAAGAGGTAGTTTTTTTTTTATCTTGGTTGCGGCAATAATATCCAAAGTAATGGTGACTCAGTACACTCTCTCCTTTGTGTGAATTGTGAAGCTTTGTTGAAACGTCTTGGGTTTCGAATTTTCAGTGGTAAGCCCAGATGAAGCGCAATCAAAATTGGCAACCTCGTCAAATATCTTGAAAATATTATTGGTATCAGCCTCAATGTCGGCAGAAAATGCAACGCGATCTGGTCAAACTGATGGCAAAGAGAAACGAAAGTAGTTGAAGGATCTCTTTAGTCTCTTAAGAGAAGTCGTTTTTAATTTAATATGGCGTCTGGTCTTGCAAGCCTATACAGTACTTGTGAGCGAAGTGCCGACACTCAAGTGTGTCTCTTACGAAAAGGGAAAAAAACGTCAAAGATGTTGGAAACACTGGAACTCGTCTCTCTAAACTCCACACAAACATCTTTGATCATTTTGAAATTTACTTTCTCCCAACAAAAACAAACATCGAATCTCTCAATACGCTTTCACAGTTATTGAATTACCCTCAAGCTCCAATGCATCGTTTCATTACCACTCTGAGCATCCTGCTGCTCAGTGTTCATGAAGCAACATCCGCAGTCGTTCGGTACGACTGGAACATTACGACGCTCAACACTACCATCTTTGACGGGGTGAGGGGCAAATTTGGCTATGGCATCAACAACGAGCCGTGCTCGGACCATCCAATTGATGTCCACTTTGGCGATGAACTGGAGATTCACGTCACCAACAAGCTCACGAATCAAACGTGCATGCACTGGCACGGTTTGAAGCAGTTTGGCACACAAGAGATGGACGGCGTGTCCGGCGTCACACACTGTCAGATTCAACCGAATGTGACAGCTATCTATCGGTTCAAACCCGATCGGTGTGGCACGTTTTGGTACCACGGACATGAAGAAGATCAGTACGCTTTTGGTCTCCGTGGACCGCTAATCGTCCGTTGTCCACCCAAATTAAGACAAAGCTGGGAAAAAGACGTCTACAAAGAGTACACAATCCTACTTGCCGATTGGTACCATGACGTGCCCACTGGGACACCCATTTGGGATACAGTCCTGATCAATAACGTTGGACGGTATAATTGCACTGTGGCGGAAGCTGCGGGTTTGGAATGTGGCCCTGGACGTCCGCTCCCCCGTTTCACGTTTAAGCCTGGCAAAAAATATCTTCTTCGACTCATCAATACATCGGCAATGGCCGCGTTCAAGTTCAGCATCGACGGTCATACTTTCCAAGTCGTGGCAAGTGATACGGAATATCTCAAACCTTCGACACTGGTCAACTCGCTGACAATCAACGTCGCACAACGCTACGATATTCTCGTACAAGCCAAATCGTCTCCATCTCAATACCAAAACCAAGTGCGTCCGAGAAAACCAGAACCGCTTGGATCTTTCTGGATGCGCGTCCACTCGCCTTTTGGCCTTCCTTGGACAGCTCGCTTGGCTGAAGAAGTTCCTGCAGGGTTTAACCCGGATGCACTTGCTATTATTGACTATGAAAAGGGAGCAACAGCCGACCCGACATCGTCGAGCTGGAAGACAGAAGTAGCGATTGGCGAGTTTGACTTTGTTCCAGCAGATCCTGTTGTCCTTCCAACGATACCTGACGATCGGGTCGTGGCAGAATTCACTTTAGCCGTCCTCCCGATCAATCCAGGCCTTTTCCGTGGCTACATGGCGATTGACGAAAACGAGTTCAATACGTTTGTGATTCCAGATAGTCCACCGCTATTTACCATTGCCAGAGGCGCCAACACGGAAGACCTACCAGCTACAACGAACGCGAGGAAATTGAAACACAATGATCACGTTGAAGTCGTTGTCGTAAACGAGACACCGGCCCAGCATCCGTTCCATTTGCATGCTCACTCGCCGTGGATTGTCGGAAGCGGCCACGCTTCGCGTGAAGCGATTGTAGCGGGTAATGTGTCAACGTTGCGACTTGTTGCACCTATGCAGCACGATGTCTTTACAGTGCCAGAATGCACAACCGATGAGTCGGGGGCTTGTACAGATCTGGGCTACGTGGTCTTTCGCTTTACGGCGGACAACCCAGGCGTGTGGCTACTGCATTGTCATATTGATTGGCACTTTATCCTCGGCTTGTCAATGGTATTCGTCGAGGCCCAGGATTCTCTCCAAAGGGAAGGGATCGAAGCGTTTTCGCCCAATATGGTCTTGAGCGTATGCAGTAAATCGGGAAACTTCACCCTTTAGTGATGGGTAGATAGATTACTGCGCAAAAACGTCAGTGGGTGAACGTGTACCCTAGAAAATAGTGGGTCGCCTCATTTCGTCCGTAGATTATTAAAAACATCAATAGTGACGGATTTTTTTTAACATCTCCTGACTATGATCTCATGAATATTGTACTTCGAAGTACTTCATACATGTATTATAACATTAGTGCTAAATTCCTTTTCCGTGTATCTTTCAGATAGAAATTCTCAATATCGATACTTTGAAGCTTGATACTGTCGTGTCCTAGTGGTAATTTCCAACCACTGCAAGTTCTGTTTGTTTTAGTACATGTATTAATATTATTACTGGCAAAGTATTATTTTTTTGCACACGTTTTCACTCTGTATCATATATAATAAAAGGAGGGTGCCCTCAGTGGGGAATCTATTGGAGATTAGATGACCATTTCAATCCTAAGAATGAGTGTTAAAAATATAACACCCAAATCGTTTTTTTCTCGGCTCGTGTAAGTCTAACGTTGATTCTTTTAATACTGGATGGATACTGTAGTAAGGAGTCATATTTTATAGGATTTCCTATTTCGTGGTCGTGAATATGTATATAAGATCTTTCGTTCGTATGCGTCCGGTAGCTCTTAAACCTCGTGTTTCTGTAACATTTTGCTGAATTCTTCCAAATCGATTTTACCGTCACCGTTGCGATCGATCTGGTAAACAAGTTCCCGCACGTCGTCATGATCCAGAGCCTGACCCAACGTTTTAAAGATAGCGACAAACTCATCCACTGATATCGTGCCGCTGCTGTCAGCATCTACCATGTGAAAAATCTCCTCCACCAACGTTTCTTTCGAGTGCCGACTTTCTTGAATTCGAGCACTGCACCACTTGTAAAATGCTTCAAACGTAACTTCTTGTGGCCCTTCCACCATCGCACTATACTTTTCCGCGTTCTTGTCGTCGTTCTCTAGCTCTTCCGCTACGAGATCAGTCATTAGCTGATTAAGCTGTTCATCATCAAGATCATGCGTAATAGCAAGTAAAAGACTCGCCATTTCATCTCGAGACACGGAGCCGGATCCATCGATATCAAAGAGACAAAAGATTGTGTGAATCTCACGTCGCTCCATTTCACGTCGATAGGCGTCACCCCGTTGTTCTCGCGGTGTAAGATACGCTGCCAATGGAGAAAGAGGAGGATCGAAAGCTGTCGTTTCTCGAGATGATACCATCAATGGCGCAGGAATCTGCTGGATAGAACGCAACACTCCAGCCGCGACAGCCGGTTCAACGCGTGTGGAAGAGCGACGACGAGCAGCTTTGAATGTTGCGCTGGCATCAATAGGTGCGATACTCGAACGTCGACGTCTTGGAATTGACTCTGACAGGTGTTCACTAGTCAGCGATTGCTGCTCCTTATTTCGACGTAGGTTTTCACGAAGATGAATCTTCATTTCAGCCACGAAACGAAGGGTTCGTAGAGTCTGTCGAGCACGTAGTAGACGTGAGACTTGCACAATGACTTGAGATACCTTCATGTGTTCCACATTAAACGCTAACAAGCCGTCACGGGCAATTCGGGTCGACATGAACGGGACGGCAATACTTGGAAGTAGAAACAATAGGAAAAGTATGATAATGATCACGGGGTGATCGGCAAATAACTCCATAATCTGGTACATTTCTCGCAGTAGAAAAGTCGAGAAATGTAAGGCCGTGAGAAGAAATACCATTCGAGTAGAGAAAAGGGCGAGGATGACACCATTACCCCAGCCACCACCAATAAGGCCTCGCTGGTGCCTTTCCAGCTCGTTTTCAGATAGATGACGCCCACCATGGGGTAAAAGGTGGATGTACGGTGGTGTCCAGCCGTGAGGATCACTGTAGTTTCTACCTTCTCCTTCCAGCAGCCAAGTGTTTTCATCAGATTGGGACAGATTGGCCTCGATAAAGGAAGACAAGCCATGTTGGACACGCCAAGCACTCTTGAAACGCAGCCTCTCGGCATCGTGCAGGAGACGAGGTGGCGTGAGCAAGCATCTCATTGCATTAACTCTTCTGTAGACGAAATCGTTCAACGCGATGAGCAAAACTCCAGCAAGGAGAAGAATAATCACTTCTCCACGTGGCCCTGCATGCCAACAAAGACCAAGAAGCGCCACTAAGACAACGTCAAGAGCGAGCCACGTGGCCATATCAATCTGGATTAGCCGGCCCATCACTTCGCCCGATATGATGGCAAGGTATTCGTTAAAAGGGAGCCGTGAGTTGTCCCCTTGGAGTTGAAACTCTTTTGCAATTTGCCTTGCCACGTCTTCGTCAGGATGATTGGACCGGTAATCAATAAATCGACGTCTCAAAGCTAAGTAGACGACTTCCCGCTTTGCTTTTCTGGATGCGGCAGCTCGATGCCAAGAGAAACGACCTAGAAACGTTTGTGGTGGCTCTGTTGCAAGCACATACTCTGAGAGTACGGATGGAATGTCTGCACAGCTGCGCTCGAACTCTCGCCACTCATGTTGTACATGCATTCCGAGACGTAGCAATCCTAGACACAGGACGAGAAAGATGACGATAAAGAGAAACAAAGCCATATGCAATTTCTCGATGATTTCCTGCAATTCCACACTAGATCCCAACACAAGACGAGATAGCCACGGTAATACTTCAGTCTTTGTCACGACAAACAGCAACAGTCCGATGAAGCCCAAAGTCGTCAGCTCGCCAAAGACCGTATTGACAAATGGCATATTCAGCTCATCCGTGTGTTCTCGTAGCTTCTCCGTGGCAATCTCGAAAAGAATCGAGATGGCTACGAGCGTCGAGATGGTCACAGCAGCCACAACACCCACACGTCCGCCTTCTATCTCTGACCCCATTGTCATTTCTCCAGCATCTTCAGCTTTCTGACTTCTAGAAGATGATGGGGACAAATGTTCGGTCACTTGGGCGATCACTAGAGGAAATACCAATGCAACTAGTGTCACGAATCGCATTGTTACAACCTGCCACCGACAACGTGGGGTGCTCATACTCTCAAAGAGAAATCATAAAAAGATCGCGCCTCTTTAAGATCGCGTATACAAAATCTGAATACTGGTATTTGACCAGTTTGCAATTATTGTCGAATTTAAGTTATTTGCCTGTCCCAAATCCGCTGTTTACGAGGGTATGAAAAGGGTCTTATAGAGGGTTACCCGGAATGCTAAATCAGGGTACTCGGATGGTTACGCATTCCGGTTAAAAAAAAATCATTTTACGTGTCAACACGTGTTCGATGTACTGCAGCGAATTTAGGTGGCGGGCGGTAACCTTAGTGTACGCATACAGCGTTCCGGTCGCATCGGTGGCGCGTATTCTGGGCATATCAGAGCGCGCCGTACGCCGATGGTACAAGCAGTTTCGGACGATTGGACACGTGATGCACAAGCAACGCGTTCGAACGACGACGTACCCTGCAGAAGTGGTAGATTTTATATCGTTATATGTGGCATCACATCCTTGTTTTTACGTGGAGGAGCTCCAGGTGGAGCTGAAATGGAAATTTGGCAGGATGGGTATACCACTGTCGCACGCCACCATCCTACGCGTCCTCCACTTTCAATTGAAACTGTCGAGGAAGGTGCTAGAGCGTCGTGCTAGAGAAGCGCTACCAGTCGAGATCGCGACCTACCGAACGAAGCTTGCTGCATTCTACTCGTTTCCCGAGCAGCTCCTCTTTGTGGACGAAACGGCAAAAAAAAACGTGGACGCAATGCGCAAGCACGCATGGTCCCGGAAAGGACAGAAAGCGGTGGTGCGTGTGCCATTTAGAAAAGGTAAAATGAAGATGGTGGGTGGCTGCGTATGTCTAACAGTAGGTTGCGTTTGTATCCTAGGCTCAAGAATATCAGTCGTCGCTGCGTGCGATACAAAAGGATTCGTAGCTTGGGCAACAACAAAGGGTACTTTCACTCGGAATCGTTTCCACGAAGCGTTCTAACAAAGATAGTGCCACTTTTAAATCCATGGCCCCTACCCCGCTCTATCGTCGTGATGGATAACGCACGGATTCATATGTATGCTGAGCTGGAGGATGCCGTCCACCGTTGCGGAGCTATTCTACTGTACCTCCCCCCTTATTGCCCTCACCTGAATCCTATCGAAGTAATGTTTGGGCGCCTGAAGCAATGGCTCATGCGCCATGCCAACTTGGCATTTCCAGTGAGCCCGGACCTCGTCTTGGATGTTGCTATACCCACCTGTGTGCGATCTGAAGAGATTGGAGAGAATGTATTCGGCCATTGCGGGTACAAGCGAGGGTATCTCGACGACGCAATTTTCAACATTAGCGCAGTGTAGAGCAAAAGCCAGCGGAGAGGGCGCACTCATTTTTGAAACGAGCGGGTCTAGCTTACGTCAGTAAACGGAAAGGGGCGCGAGACGGCTTCGAAGAAGTTTTAGGAAGAGGTTTTCATGACACAGTATTCAAAGGGTTTCCTCGCAATCCGATGGTGTAGTTAAAGCGGATAGGTATATTTGCTTCTTGTCACTTGTCTGTGGCAATTTACTAACTTTCCTTGTATATTGTTTAGATACAATATGTATGTTTTTCTAATTAAGGTTTAATAATCGCCGCAGCGAGCGCGATAGCATCTCTGAAACTTTGCAGCGTCACATGATAGCTCTGAATTTAGATGACTGTCGCTCCACAGCTCTCCTACTTCCAACGACTCGGTACTGCTCGGTTCTTCTGCTTGTAGACGCACCAAGCCGGCTACAAAGTCAAGCACAAGACACCACATTCGATGCACAATGGAGCGTTCGAGTTTCTCGGTATCGTCTTCAGATGGAGGTTACCGCACCTTCTTTCCGTATCCGACACCGTTCAGTGCTGCTGCAGGCCTTGGAACGCTTGAAAGTTGTCGAGCTGACTTTAATCCAACACATCCAAATTACTTGAGTGACATGTGGAAGTTTAACATAACCACTGGGCTCTGGTCTCGAGTTATTCCCGATCGCGACGTGAGTCCAGGTCCAAGAGTCGACCACAGTCTTGTCGTTGCGAAAGACGTCTTTCTTTTATTCGGTGGCTATCGCGCCAACTTTTACTATGCTGACACGTGGCAGTACAACACAAGTGCGATCCTTTTCATTCGATATTGAGTGCCCGCGGTTCCGCCTCTTCATCCCCATCGTATCAGTTTAGGAGTCATTGTGAAGTCTGACTCGAAACGCGGGGGAGGATGCCGGAACCAGTAACGATGATGCATCTGTCACCCGCGACAGAAGTGGCAATTCGCCTCTTACCAGGCAATGACGTACGTTTTTAAGGTTGTAATTGGGATGATTCGAATATTGGTGTGCTGACACTGGCGTCTACAGCGTTGTGTCGACTGCAAGGCTATCTGTCCACAGTGGGCTGGCGTCTCCTTCGGTGTCTTGCTCTGTCTGGACTGTGCCGGCAAGCATCGCTCGCTTGGTGTTCAGACGAGTTTCGTCAAGTAGTTGGTCTTGGATGCTTGGTCTTTGAGCGAAGTACGCGCGCTGGAACAGGGTGGCAATGCAAAGTGGGCTGCTGTTTGTGCGGGCGCTGGCATCTCAGATCGAAAGCTAGTGGAAAAATACTCGTCCGGCATTGCGAAAGCCTATAAAAGCCGATTGGCGCTGGCTGCGGCCAAAGTACCGTCCAAGGAATGTGTGTTTACGGCAAAGTCATTCCTTTCGATGCTCGCGGAGACTGCGCCATCGTGTGAAGTAAGCTCTTGCCTGGTGAAGGAAGAGCCAATTTCGTCGCCGATAAAGGAAGTTCCTATTTTGCCGCCGGAGATGGCTTCGAAGACACAGTCATTGAGTAGCTGTGTCGACAACACAACGGTGAAATGTATAACATGCAGCTCAATGTTGTCGTTAGACCAGTTTAATTTGCATTCCAAGCTCTGCGCGATTAGCTTGTCGGTGGGTTTGAGCTCTTTAGTCGTGGGTCTGGCCGGTACGGATCCTCATGTTGTTGTGTGTGGTTGTTTTGCTGTGTCATCATTAGACAGCGATGGAATGGAGAAGGTATGAGCGAAAGATTGGAGCTCCTGGTGAGGCGCTAGGTTTCACAGTGGCCAAGGCTAGTAGTGGATATGCGGAAGTGTATCGCGTTACGTCCGGTGGTGCTGCCGAACGAGCCAACGTGATTGTTGGCAGCTTACTTGTTGGTCTCAGCAACATGAAGAACTTGAAATTCGACGAGATTGTCGGTATGCTTCGAAAACTGCCGCGGCCGATTCTGTTTCATTTTGTCTTTCGCTCTCAAATGGTGACACAAGGACCAACAAACTGAATTTCGTCCGTTCCAGAACCTAGAGTTGTTGAAATCAACATCACGCTGCATGACAAGGAGGAACTTGGCTGCTCGTTATCAGCGAACGAGTTTTATTGCGTCGTGCGCAGCGTTGACGACGAGTGTATTGCACGAAGGCATGGAGTTTTAGTCGGGTCCCGGGTAATTGCCGTCAATGGACAAAAGTACTTAAAGCCAAAGGAATTGATTCGAGAAATCTGCACAGCCCCGCGTCCAATAGAGATAACAATACATCGTGTCGAGGGACTAATGAGAGACTGGGCACATGAACGCTTAGTTTAAAAAAATTAAAAGCATGTAAAAAGAGAAATTGAAAGTTTGTTGAAAATTTGTTTACTCTGTTTCTATACATCTCGAATCACTTGGCTCTTTTGCGACTGCCGACTCTTATAGTAGCTAATTACATAGTCTGGTGGTGGGGCTTTCTTTTGTCTCGAAAGTGCGCGGAAGGATGAAAACATGGGGTGAAACATCACTTGCTTGAGCGTAGGACGCTTGGTCGGGTCAAAATCAACCAACTTTGTCAACAAATCCATCGCTCCTGGAATCGTCTGTAAGCCCTCACGACATTGACGAATACTTTTGTTTGAACCAGTGGCGATCGAGTACAACGATTGATCATGATCAAATTGCACTTTTGCCAGTAGTTGATCTTCACGTACCCCGCCTTTACGTCTGGAGCGACGTTGAAGCTGATTCAGCGCTCCATCCTCTGGACGTAAATGTTTTAGCAGGAGTTTCCACACCTTGTCGATTCCTTTCCTTTCGCTTGGATTGCACTCCGGTAGCCCAAACAGCACAACGAACCGATAGAGCGTATGACAAAACGTATTTTCATCGTCACCATGGGCTGCGCTCTTTAAAACTGAAAATCCCGTTTTCTTTTGCTACCAATCACGAAAAAAGAGCACGTCATGCTCACTGTCTGTTGAAGTTATCTGTAGCAAGTGCAAAAAGAAACACGTACCATCCAAATGAACTTGAGGTCTTTCTGCAGTTCGATGGGACAATGCACATCTTCCAGGATTTCTTCATACGGTGCACTACAACAATAAATCAGAAGTGAGAACGAGTGAAGTGCCAAGTAGAATCCGAAAACGTCAAGACCATCACATACTTTCCAGTAAACAAGTGGAGCAGACAGAGACCCAACGAAAAGGTATCTGCTGCATAAGACTGTTCAGCGGCATCACCTTCCAATATAAATTCAATCGGTGAATTTTCCAGCGTAGTAAATTGCTCAAACGTCACGGGGGCTCCCAAATTTTCTGGATTTGAGTCGGCAGTACCGTAGTCAGCCAGTTTGACCCAGTACGAGAACGAGGCAGACATTTGTAGAACAAAGCACGCGTCTTCCAGTAGGTAGTGCAGAACGACATCGGATTTGGGATCGTAGCGGAGACTGGCACGTCCTATATCCTTCAAGAAAAAGTTGAGAAGCTACAACACGACTTCGTCAGATCACAAACGCTTCAAATTGATTTCTAGCAAGCACGCACACACCTTGATATCACAATGCCGCAGGTTGAACCTTTCTCGTGTACAGTACAGACCAAAGACCATTGGGAAGAAAAATGGCAGGGCCACAGATGCCAGGGGAAGCGTCTTGTCTTTCTGGAGTCCAAGAAAGTGTTCCAGATCACCACCGTCACAAAATTCCATCCGAATGTATTGAAACAACCGTTCGTTATCGTCCTCTAAAGCTTCCGGTAAGGTTTCTGAATCGAACCCTTCATGCGCAACACTTGACGCCCCTAACAATTCAATTGGCTTTCGATGC